>JAXLNO010004030.1:46943-74276 GCA_038087875.1 Malacoraja senta | reverse complement strand
GGAACACAGTAAACCTGTCCCTGAAGACCTGAGGAGTCTAGGCGCCTCATATACAACAGGTAGGTCAGAGATGTATTTTGGAACTAGACCATTCAGTTCCTTGTAGGTCAGTAACATAATTTTAAAATCTATCCTCTTACACACAGGTAGCCAGTGCAAAGATTTAAGGACAGGTGTAATGTAGTCCATTTTCTTGGTGTTGGTCAGGACTGGCAGCGGCATTTTGGATCAGCTGCAGTTGTTTAATTGATTTTTTATTGAGACCTGTAAAGATGCCATTACAATAATCTAACCTACGAAAAATATATGCATGAACAAGTTTTTCAGTGTCTTCTTTGGACAGAAATCCCTTGATTCTTGCAATATTTTTTAGATGCTAATAGGCAGATCTGGTAATGGTCTTTATATGGCTGTTAACATTCAAATCCGAGTCCATAACTACACCAAGGTTTCTGGCTTTGTCTGTGGTTTTCAGTGCAATTGAGTCGAGTTGAGCACTCTAGCCTTGTTTTTTTGGGACCAAAGACAATAATTTCTGTCTCATTTGCATTCAGCTGGAGGAAGTTCTGGTTCATCCACTCATTGATATGTTTGACACATTGGCTCAGTGCGTGTAGTGGACTATGGTCATGTGGTGACACTGCGATATATAGTTGTGTGTCATCGGCATAAGTGTGGTAAGATATGTTAAAATGCTCTATGATCTGAGCTAGGGGGAGCATATGAATGTTGAACAAAATGGGTCCGAGAATGGAGCCCTGAGCCCTGTGGCGACCTTGCCGTATTTATGGCGATCGTGCCGGAAATATGGCGACCTTGACGGATTTATGGCGACCTTGCAGGTAATATGGCGACTTTGCCGTATTTGTGGCGACATTGCCGGATTTGTGGCGACCTTGCCGGATTTATGGCGACCTTGCCGGAAATCTGGAGACCTTGCCGGATTTGTGGCGACCTTGCCGGATTTATGGCGACTTTGCCGGATTTATGGCGATCTTGCTGGAAATATGGCGACGTTGCCGCATTTGTGGCGACCTTGCCGGATTAATGGCGACCTTGCAGGAAATATGTCGACCTTGCCGCATTTCTGGCGACCTTGCAGGATTTATTGCGACCTTGCCGGAAAGATGTCGACCTTGCCGCATTTGTGGCGACTTTGCCGGATTTAGGGAGACCTTGCTGGAAATATGGCGACCTTGCCGGAAATGTGGCGACCTTGCCGGATTTAGGGAGACCTTGCTGGAAATATGGCGACCTTGCCGGAAATATGGCGACCTTGCCGCATTTGTGGCGACATTCCAGGATTTGTGGCGACCTTGCCGGATTTATGGCGACCTTGCCGGGAATGTGGCGATCTTCCCGGATTTGAGGTGACATTCCCGGATTTGTGGCGACCTTGCCGGATTTATGGCGACCTTGCCGGGAATGTGGCGATCTTCCCGGATTTGAGGCCACCTTGCAGGATTATAGCGACCTCGCCGGAAATATGGCGACCTAGCCGGATTTGAGGCCACCTTGCCGGATTTATGGCGACATTGCCGGAAATATGGCGACCTTTCCTGATTTGTGGCCACCCTGCCGGAATTATGGCGACCGCCGGAAATATGGCGGCCTTGCCGGGTTTGTGGCGACCTTGCTGGAATTATAGCGATTTTGCCGGAAATATGGCGACCTTGCTGGATTAGTGGCTACCTTGCCGGATTGATGGCGACCTTGCCTGAAATATGGCGACCTTGCCGGATTTGTGGCGACATTGCGGGATTTATGGCGACCTTGCCGGAAATATGGCGACCTTGTCGGATTTGTGGCGACCTTGCCAAATTTATTGCGACCTTGCCGGAAATGTGGGGTCCTTGCCGGATTTATGGCGGCCTTGCCGGATTTATGGCGACCTTGCCGGAAATGTGGCGACCTTGCCGGATTTATGGCGACCTTGCCGGAAATGTGGCGACCTTGCCCGGATTTGTGGCGACCTTGCCGGATTTATGGCGACCTTGCCGGGGATGTGGCGACCTTGCCGCATTTGTGGCGACCTTGCCGGGAATGTGGCGACCTTGCCGGATTTATGGCGACCTTGCCGGATTTAAGGCGACATTGCCGCAAATGAGGCGATCTTGACGGATTTGTGGCGACCTTGCCGGATTTATTGCGACGTTGCCGGATTCATGGCGACCTTGCCGGAAATATGCCGACCTTGCCGCATTTGTACCGGCCTTGCCGGATTTATGGCGATCTTGCCGGAAATATGTCGACCTTGCCGCATTTGTGGCGACCTAGCCGGATTTATTGCGACCTTGCCGGAAATATGTGGACCTTGCCGCATTTGTGGTGACCTTGCCGGATTTATGGCGACCTTGTCGGAAATATGGCGACCTTGCCGCATTTGTGGCGACATTGCCGGATTTGTGGCGACCTTGCCGGATTTATCGCGACCTTGCCGGGAATGTGGCGACCTTGCCGGATTTGAGGCCACCTTGCGGGATTTATGGCGACATTGCAGGAAATATGGCGACCTTGCCGGATTTGACGCAAACTTGCCGGATTTATGGCGACCTGGTCGGAAATATAGCGACCTTGCCGGATTCTTGGCGACCTTGCCGGATTTGTGGCGACCTTGCCGGAAATGTGGAGACCTTGCCGGATTTGTGGCGACCTTGCCGGATTTATGGCGACTTTGCCGGATTTATGGCGATCTTGCTGGAAATATGGCGACGTTGCCGCATTTGTGGCGACCTTGCCGGATTAATGGCGACCTTGCAGGAAATATGTCGACCTTGCCGCATTTCTGGCGACCTTGCAGGATTTATTGCGACCTTGCCGGAAAGATGTCGACCTTGCCGCATTTGTGGCGACTTTGCCGGATTTAGGGAGACCTTGCTGGAAATATGGCAACCTTGCCGGAAATGTGGCGACCTTGCCGGATTTGTGGCGACCTTGCCGGATTTATGGCGACCTTGCCCGAAATGAGGCGACCTTGCCGGAAATATGGCGACCTTGCCGGATTTGTGGCGACCTTGCCGGATTTATGGCGACCTTGCCGGAAATGTGGCGACCTTGCCGGGTTTGTGGCGACTTTGCCGGATTTATGGCGACCTCGCCAGAAATATGGCGACCTAGCCGGATTTGAGGCCACCTTCCGGATTTATGGCGACATTGCCGGAAATATGGCGACCTTCCCTGATTTGTGGCCACCTTGCCGGAATTATGGCGACCATGCCGGAAATAGGGCGACCTTGCCGGATTTTGTGGCGACCTTGCCGGAATTATGGCGATCTTGCTGGAAATATGGCGACCTTGCCGTATCTGTGGCGACCTTGCCGGATATATGGCGACTTTGCCGGAATTATGGCGCTCTTGCCGGAAATATGGCGACCTTGCCGTATCTGTGGAGACCTTGCCGGAAATATGGCGACCTTGCCGGTTTTGTGGCGACCTGGCCGGATTTATGGCGACCGTGCCGGGAATATGGCGACCTTGCCGGATTTGTGGCAAGGCAAGGCAAGGCAGATTTATTTGTATAGCACCATTCGTGCAAACAGCAATTCAAGGTGCTTTACAGGAAAGACAAAATAAAATAGTTAATAAATAAAAATTGGAAAATAAGCAATATGACAAATGTATGAATAATAAAACAACGTCAATGAAGCAATAAAACAATTTTAAAAAGCACATAAAAGGGTTAAAATTAGACAGTTAAGGTGACCTGCATCTCAGGTTATGCAAAAGCTATAGTAAACAACAGTGTTTTAAGGCCTGATTTTAATGCTCTTACAGTCTGTGTACACCTCAGGTGTTCAGGGAGCTTGTTCCACAGGTGTGGAGCATAAAAACCCAATGCTGCTTCAGCCTTTTTAGTTCGGATCCTGGGAACACAGTAAACCTGTCCCTGAAGACCTGAGGAGTCTAGGCGCCTCATATACAACAGGTAGGTCAGAGATGTATTTTGGAACTAGACCATTCAGTTCCTTGTAGGTCAGTAACATAATTTTAAAATCTATCCTCTTACACACAGGTAGCCAGTGCAAAGATTTAAGGACAGGTGTAATGTAGTCCATTTTCTTGGTGTTGGTCAGGACTGGCAGCGGCATTTTGGATCAGCTGCAGTTGTTTAATTGATTTTTTATTGAGACCTGTAAAGATGCCATTACAATAATCTAACCTACGAAAAATATATGCATGAACAAGTTTTTCAGTGTCTACTTTGGACAGAAATCCCTTGATTCTTGCAATATTTTTTAGATGCTAATAGGCAGATCTGGTAATGGTCTTTATATGGCTGTTAACATTCAAATCCGAGTCCATAACTACACCAAGGTTTCTGGCTTTGTCTGTGGTTTTCAGTGCAATTGAGTCGAGTTGAGCACTCTAGCCTTGTTTTTTGGGACCAAAGACAATAATTTCTGTCTTATTTGCATTCAGCTGGAGGAAGTTCTGGTTCATCCACTCATTGATATGTTTGACACATTGGCTCAGTGCGTGTAGGGGACTATGGTCATGTGGTGACACTGCGATATATAGTTGTGTGTCATCGGCATAAGTGTGGTAAGATATGTTAAAATGCTCTATGATCTGAGCTAGGTGGAGCATATAAATGTTGAACAAAATGGGTCCAAGAATGGAGCCCTGAGCCCTGTGGCGACCTTGCCCTATTTATGGCGATCGTGCCGGAAATATGGCGACCATGCCGGATTTATGGCGACCTTGCCGGAAATATGGCGACCGTGACGGAAATATGGCGATCTTGTCGAATTTGTGCCGAACTTGCCGGATTTATGGCGACATTGCCTGATTTATGGCGACCTTGCCGATTTATGGCGACCTTGCCGGAAATATGGCGACTTTGTCGGATTTGTGGCGACCTTGCCAGATTTATTGTGACCTTGCCAGAAAGGTGGCGACCTTGCCGGATTTGTGGCGGCCTTGCCGAATTTATGGCGAGCTTGCCGGAATAGGCGACTCTGCCGGATTTGTGGCGACTTTACCGGATTTATGGCGACCGTGCCGGATATGTGGCGACCTTGCCGGATTTATGGCGACCTTGCCGGATTTATCGCGACCTTGCCGGGAATGTGGCGACCTTGCCGGATTTGAGGCCACCTTGCGGGATTTATGGCGACATTGCAGGAAATATGGCGACCTTGCCGGATTTGACGCAAACTTGCCGGATTTATGGCGACCTGGTCGGAAATATAGCGACCTTGCCGGATTCTTGGCGACCTTGCCGGATTTGTGGCGACCTTGCCGGAAATGTGGAGACCTTGCCGGATTTGTGGCGACCTTGCCGGATTTATGGCGACTTTGCCGGATTTATGGCGATCTTGCTGGAAATATGGCGACGTTGCCGCATTTGTGGCGACCTTGCCGGATTAATGGCGACCTTGCAGGAAATATGTCGACCTTGCCGCATTTCTGGCGACCTTGCAGGATTTATTGCGACCTTGCCGGAAAGATGTCGACCTTGCCGCATTTGTGGCGACTTTGCCGGATTTAGGGAGACCTTGCTGGAAATATGGCAACCTTGCCGGAAATGTGGTGACCTTGCCGGATTTGTGGCGACCTTGCCGGATTTATGGCGACCTTGCCGGAAATGAGGCGATCTTGCCGGGTTTGTGGCGACCTTGCCGGATTTATGGCGCCATTGCCGGGATTGTGGCGACCTTGCCGGATTGGAGGCCACCTTCCGGATTTATGGCGACCATGCCGGAAATATGGCGACCTTGCCGGATATGTGGCGACCTTGCCGGAATTATGGCGATCTTGCCGGAAATATGGCGACCTTGCCGTATCTGTGGCGACCTTGCCGGAAATATGGCGACCTTGCCGGATTTGTGGCGACCTTGCCGGATTTATGGCGACCTTGCCGGAAATGTGGCGACCTTGCCGGGTTTGTGGCGACTTTGCCGGATTTATGGCGACCTCGCCAGAAATATGGCGACCTAGCCGGATTTGAGGCCACCTTCCGGATTTATGACGACATTGCCGGAAATATGGCGACCTTCCCTGATTTGTGGCCACCTTGCCGGAATTATGGCGACCATGCCGGAAATAGGGCGACCTTGCCGGATTTGTGGCGACCTTGCCGGAATTATGGCGATCTTGCTGGAAATATGGCGACCTTGCCGTATCTGTGGCGACCTTGCCGGATATATGGCGACTTTGCCGGAATTATGGCGCTCTTGCCGGAAATATGGCGACCTAGCCGGATTTGAGGCCACCTTCCGGATTTATGGCGACATTGCCGGAAATATGGCGACCTTCCCTGATTTGTGGCCACCTTGCCGGAATTATGGCGACCATGCCGGAAATAGGGCGACCTTGCCGGATTTGTGGCGACCTTGCCGGAATTATGGCGATCTTGCTGGAAATATGGCGACCTTGCCGTATCTGTGGCGACCTTGCCGGATATATGGCGACTTTGCCGGAATTATGGCGCTCTTGCCGGAAATATGGCGACCTTGCCGTATCTGTGGAGACCTTGCCGGAAATATGGCGACCTTGCCGGTTTTGTGGCGACCTGGCCGGATTTATGGCGACCGTGCCGGGAATATGGCGACCTTGCCGGATTTGTGGCAAGGCAAGGCAAGGCAGATTTATTTGTATAGCACCATTCGTGCAAACAGCAATTCAAGGTGCTTTACAGGAAAGAAAAAATAAAATAGTTAATAAATAAAAATTGGAAAATAAGCAATATGACAAATGTATGAATAATAAAACAACGTCAATGAAGCAATAAAACAATTTTAAAAAGCACATAAAAGGGTTAAAATTAGACAGTTAAGGTTACCTGCATCTCAGGTTATGCAAAAGCTATAGTAAACAACAGTGTTTTAAGGCCTGATTTAAATGCTCTTACAGTCTGTGTACACCTCAGGTGTTCAGGGAGCTTGTTCCACAGGTGTGGAGCATAAAAACCCAATGCTGCTTCAGCCTTTTTAGTTCGGATCCTGGGAACACAGTAAACCTGTCCCTGAAGACCTGAGGAGTCTAGGCGCCTCATATACAACAAGTAGGTCAGAGATGTATTTTGGAACTAGACCATTCAGTTCCTTGTAGGTCAGTAACATAATTTTAAAATCTATCCTCTTACACACAGGTGGCCAGTGCAAAGATTTAAGGACAGGTGTAATGTAGTCCATTTTCTTGGTGTTGGTCAGGACTGGCAGCGGCATTTTGGATCAGCTGCAGTTGTTTAATTGATTTTTTATTGAGACCTGTAAAGATGCCATTACAATAATCTAACCTACTAAAAATATATGCATGAACAAGTTTTTCAGTGTCTTCTTTGGACAGAAATCCCTTGATTCTTGCAATATTTTTTAGATGCTAATAGGCAGATCTGGTAATGGTCTTTATATGGCTGTTAACATTCAAATCCGAGTCCATAACTACACCAAGGTTTCTGGCTTTGTCTGTGGTTTTCAGTGCAATTGAGTCGAGTTGAGCACTCTAGCCTTGTTTTTTTGGGACCAACGACAATAATTTCTGTCTTATTTGCATTCAGCTGGATGAAGTTCTGGTTCATCCACTCATTGATATGTTTGACACATTGGCTCAGTGCGTGTAGGGGACTATGGTCATGTGGTGTCACTGCGATATATAGTTGTGTGTCATCGGCATAAGTGTGGTAAGATATGTTAAAATGCTCTATGATCTGAGCTTGGTGGAGCATATAAATGTTGAACAAAATGGGTCCAAGAATGGAGCCCTGAGCCCTGTGGCGACCTTGCCCTATTTATGGCGATCGTGCCGGAAATATGGCGACCATGCCGGATTTATGGCGACCTTGCCGGAAATATGGCGACCGTGACGGAAATATGGCGATCTTGTCGAATTTGTGCCGAACTTGCCGGATTTATGGCGACATTGCCTGATTTATGGCGACCTTGCCGGATTTATGGCGACCTTGCCGGAAATATGGCGACTTTGTCGGATTTGTGGCGACCTTGCCAGATTTATTGTGACCTTGCCAGAAAGGTGGCGGCCTTGCCGGATTTGTGGCGGCCTTGCCGAATTTAATGCGAGCTTGCCGGAAATAGGCGACTCTGCCGGATTTGTGGCGACTTTGCCGGATTTATGGCGACCGTGCCGGATATGTGGCGACCTTGCCGGATTTATGGCGACCTTGCCGAATTTATGTCGACCTTGCCGGAAATATGTCGACCTTGCCGCATTTGTGCCGACCTTGCCGGATTTATGGCGACTTTGCCGGAAATATGGCGACCTTGCCGCATTTGTGGCGACATTGCCGGATTTATGGCGACCTTGCCGGAAATATGGCGACCTTGCCGGGAATGTGGCGACCGTGCCGGATTTGTGACGACCTTGCCGGATTAATGGCGTCCTTGCCGGAAATGTGGCGACCTTGCCGGATTTGTGGCGGCCTTGCCGAATTTATGGCGACCATGCCGGAAATAGGCGACTCTGCCGGATTTGTGGCGACTTTGCCGGATTTATGGCGACCGTGCCGGATATGTGGCGACCTTGCCGGATTTGTGGCGACCTTGCCGGATTTATGGCGACCTTGCCGAGTTTATGGCGACCTTGCCTGAAATATGTCGACCTTGCCGCATTTGTGGCGACCTTGCCGGATTTATGGCGACTTTGCCGGAAATATGGCGACCTTGCCGCATTTGTGGCGACATTGCCGGATATATGGCGACCTTGCCGTATTTATTGCGACGTTGCCGGCAATGCGGCGACCTTGCCTGAAATGTGGCGATCTTGCCGCATTTGTGGCGATCTTGCCGCATTTATGGCGACCTTGTGGGGTTTGTGGCGACCTAGCCGGATATATGTTGACCTTTCCGGATTTGTGGCGACCTTGCCGGAAATGTGGTGGCCTTGCCGGATTTGTGGCGACCTTGCCGGATTTATGGCGACTTTGCCGGATTTATGGCGACCTTGCTGGAAATATGGCGACGTTGCCGCATTTGTGGCGACCTTGCCGGATTCATGGCGACCTTGCCGGAAATATGTCGTCCTTGCCGGATTTATGGCGACCTTGCAGGATTTATTGCGACCTTGCCGGAAATATGTCGACCTTGCCGCATTTGTGGCGAACTTGACGGATTGATGGAGACCTTGCCGGAAATATGGCGACCTTGCCGGAAATGTGGCGACCTTGCCGCATTTGTGGCGACCTTGCAGGATTTATGGCGACCTTGCCGGAAATGTGGCGACCTTGCCGGGTTTGTGGCTACTTTGCCGGATTTATGGCGCCATTACCGGGAATGTGGCGACCTTGACGGATTTGAGGCCACCTTACCGGATTAAGGCGACCTCGCCAGAAATATGGCGACCTAGCCGGATTTGAGGCCACCTTCCGGATTTATGGCGACATTGCCGGAAATATGGCGACCTTCCCTGATTTGTGGCCCTTGCCGGAATTATGGCGACCATGCCGGAAATATGGCGACCTTGCCGGATTTGTGGCGACCTTGCCGGAATAATGGCGATCTTGCTGGAAATATGGCGACCTTGCCGTATCTGTGGCGACCTTGCCGGAAATATGGCGACCTTGAAGGAATTATGGCGATCTTGCCGGAAATATGGCGACCTTGCCGTATCTGTGGAGACCTTGCCGGAAATATGGCGACCTTGCCGGATTTGTGGCGACCTGGCCGGATTTATGGCGACCGTGCCGGAAATATGGCGACCTTGCCGTATCTGTGGAGACCTTGCCGGAAATATGGCGACCTTGCCGTATCTGTGGAGACCTTGCCGGAAATATGGCGACCTTGCCGGATTTGTGGCGACCTGGCCGGATTTATGGCGACCTTGCCGGAAATCTGGCGACCTTGTCTGAAATGTGGCGACCTTGACGGATTTGTGGCGACCTTGTCGGACATGGCGACCTTGCCGGGGATGTGGCGACCATCCCGGATTTGTGGCGACCTTACCGGATTAAGGCGGCCTTGCCGCAAATGTGGCGGCCTTGCCGGATTTGTGGCGACCTTGCCTGGTTTATGGCGACCTTGCGGGATTTGTGGCTACCTTACCGGATTTATGGCGACCTTGTCGGCATTATGGCGACATTGCCGGATTTGTGGCGACCTTGCGGGATTTATAGCGACCTTGCCGGATTTGTGGCGGCCTTGCCGGATTCATGGCGAACTTGCCGGAAATAGGCGACTGTCGGATTTGTGGCGACCTTGCCGGATTTGTGGCGACATTGCCGGAGTTATGGCGACTTGCCGGATTTATGGCGACCTTGCCGGGAATATGGCGACCTTGCCGCATTTGTGGCGACCTTGCCGGATTTATGGCGACGTTGCCGGTATTATGGCGACCTTGTCGCATTTGTGGCGACCTTGCCGGATTTATGGCGACCTTGCCGGAAATATGCCGTCCTTGCCGCATTTGTGCCGACCTTGCCGGATTTATGTCGACCTTGCCGGAAATATGTCGACCTTTCCGCATTTGTGGCTACCTTGCCGGATTTATTGCGACCTTGCCGGAAATATGAGGACCTTGCCGCATTTGTGGCGACCTTCCCGGATTTGTGGCGACCTTGCCGGATTTGTGGCGACCTTGCCGGATTTATGGCGACATTGCCGGAAATATGGCGACCTTGCCGGATTTGTGGCGACCTTGCGGGATTTATGGCGACCTTGTCGGAAATATGGCGACCTTGTCGGATTTGTGGCGACCTTGCCGGATTTATTGGGACCTTGCCGGAAATATGTCGACCTTTCCGCATTTGTAGCTACCTTGCCGGATTTATTGCGACCTTGCCGGAAATATGAGGACCTTGCCGCATTTGTGGCGACCTTGCCGGATTTATGGCGACCTTGCCGGAAATATGGCGACCTTGCCGCATTTGTTGCGACATTGCCGGATTTGTGGCGACCTTGCCGGATTTATGGCGACCTTGCCGGGAATGTGGCGACCTTGCCGGATTTGAGGCCACCTTGTCGGATTATAGCGACCTCGCCGGAAATATGGCGACCTAGCCGGATTTGATGCCACCTTGCCGGATTTGTGGCGACCTTGCGGGATTTATAGCGACCTTGCTGGATTTGTCGCGGCGTTGCCGGATTCAAGGCGAACTTGCCGGAAATAGGCGACTGCCGGATTTGTGGCGACCTTGCCGGATTTATGGCGACCTTGCAGGATTTGTGGCGACCTTGCCGGAGTTATGGCGACCTTGCCGGACTTATGGCGACCTTGCCGGGAATATGGCGACCTTGCCGCATTTGTGGCGACCTTGCCGGATTTATGGCGACCTTGCCGGGAATGTGGCGAACCTTGCCGGATTTGAGGCCACCTTGCCGGATTATAGCGACCTCGCCGGAAATATGGCGACCTAGCCGGTATTGATGCCACCTTGCCGGATTTGTGGCGACCTTGCGGGATTTATAGCGACCTTGCCGGATTTGTGGCGGCGTTGCCGGCTTCATGGCGAACTTGCCGGAAATAGGCGACTGCCGGATTTGTGGCGACCTTGCCGGATTTATGGCGACCTTGCAGGATTTGTGGCGACCTTGCCGGAGTTATGGCGATCTTGCCGGATTTATGGCGACCTTGCCGGGAATAAGGCGACCTTGCCGCATTTGTTGCGACCTTGCCGGATTTATGGCGACCTTGCCGGAAATATGACGACCTTGCCGCATTTGTGCCGACCTTGCCGGATTTATGTCGACCTTGCCGGAAATATGTCGACCTTTCCGCATTTGTGGCGACCTTGCCGGAAATATGAGGACCTTGCCGCATTTGTGGCGACCTTGCCGGATTTATGGCGACCTTGGCAGAAATATGGCGACCTTGCCGCATTTGTGGCGACATTGCCGGATTTGTGGCGAACTTGCCGGATTTATGGCGACATTGTCGGGAATGTGGCGACCTAGCCGGATTTGATGCCACCTTGCCGGATTTATGGCGACATTGCCGGAAATATGGCGACCTTTCCTGATTTGTGGCCACCTTGCCGGAATTATGGCGACCATGCCGGAAATATGGCGGCCTTGCCGGGTTTGTGGCGACCTTGCTGGAATTATGGCGATCTTGCCGGAAATATGGCGACCTTGCCGGATTAGTGGCGACCTTGCCGGATATATGGCGACCTTGCCGGATTTGTGGAGACCTTGCCGGATTTATGGCGACATTGCCGGAAATATGGCGACATTGCCGGATTTGTGGCGGCCTTGTGGGATTTATGGCGACCTTGCCGGAAATATGGCGACCTTATCGGATTTGTGGCGACCTTGCCGGATTTATTGCGACCTTGCCGGAAATATGTCGACCTTTCCGCATTTGTCGCTACCTTGCCGGATTTATTGCGACCTTGCCGGAAATATGAGGACCTTGCCGCATTTGTGGCGACCTTGCCGGAAATATGGCGACCTTGCCGGATTTGTGGCGACCTTGCCGGATTTATGGCGACCTTGCCGGATTTATGCCGACCTTGCCGGATTTATAGAGACCTTGCCGGATTTTTGGCGACCTCGCCGGAAATATGGCGACCTCGCCGGATTTATGGCGACCTTGCGGGATTTATGGCGACCTCGCCGGAAATATGGCGACCGCGCCGGATTTATGGCGACCTTGCCGGAGTTATGGCGATCTTGCCGGATTTATGGCGACCTTGCCGGGAATAAGGCGACCTTGCCGCATTTGTTGCGACCTTGCCGGATTTATGGCGACCTTGCCGGAAATATGACGACCTTGCCGCATTTGTGCCGACCTTGCCGGATTTATGTCGACCTTGCCGGAAATATGTCGACCTTTCCGCATTTGTGGCGACCTTGCCGGAAATATGAGGACCTTGCCGCATTTGTGGCGACCTTGCCGGATTTATGGCGACCTTGGCAGAAATATGGCGACCTTGCCGCATTTGTGGCGACATTGCCGGATTTGTGGCGAACTTGCCGGATTTATGGCGACATTGTCGGGAATGTGGCGACCTAGCCGGATTTGTGGCCACCTTGCCGGAATTATGGCGACCATGCCGGAAATATGGCGGCCTTGCCGGGTTTGTGGCGACCTTGCTGGAATTATGGCGATCTTGCCGGAAATATGGCGACCTTGCCGGATTAGTGGCGACCTTGCCGGATATATGGCGACCTTGCCGGATTTGTGGAGACCTTGCCGGATTTATGGCGACATTGCCGGAATATGGCGACATTGCCGGATTTGTGGCGGCCTTGTGGGATTTATGGCGACCTTGCCGGAAATATGGCGACCTTATCGGATTTGTGGCGACCTTGCCGGATTTATTGCGACCTTGCCGGAAATATGTCGACCTTTCCGCATTTGTCGCTACCTTGCCGGATTTATTGCGACCTTGCCGGAAATATGAGGACCTTGCCGCATTTGTGGCGACCTTGCCGGAAATATGGCGACCTTGCCGGATTTGTGGCGACCTTGCCGGATTTATGGCGACCTTGCCGGATTTATGCCGACCTTGCCGGATTTATAGAGACCTTGCCGGATTTTTGGCGACCTCGCCGTAAATATGGCGACCTCGCCGGATTTATGGCGACCTTGCGGGATTTATGGCGACCTCGCCGGAAATATGGCGACCGCGCCGGATTTATGGAGACCTTGCCGGATTTTTGGCGACCTCGCCGGAAATATGGCGACCTCTCCGGATTTATGGCGACCTTGACGGATTTATGGCGACCTTGCAGGAAATATGGCGACCTCTCCGGATTTATGGCGACCTGGCCGGATTTATGTCGACCTTTCCGGAAATATGGCGACATCGCCGGATTTATGGCGACCTTGCAGGATTTATGCAGACACTGCCGGGAATATGGCGACCTCGCCGCATTTATGGCGACCTTGCAGGGTTTTTGGCGTCCATGCCGGGAATATGGCGTCGTCGCCGGATTTATGGCGACCTTGCCGGATTTATGGCGACCTTGACGGAAATATGGGGCCCTCGCCGGATTTATGGCGAACTTGCCGGAAATATGGCGACCTTGCCGGAAATATGGAGACCTCGCCAGATTTATGGCGACCTTGCCGGATTTATGGCGTCCTTGCCGGAAATATGGCGACTTTGCCGGATTTGTGGCGACCTTGCCGGATTTATGGCGACCTAGCCGTAAATGTGGCGACCTTGCCGGATTTATGGCGACCTTGTAGGATTTGTTGCGAACTTGCGGGATTTAAGGCGACCTTGCCGGAAATGTGGCGACCTTGCCGGATTTATGGCGACCTTGCCGGAAATGTGGCGACCTTGCCGTAATTGTGGCGACCTAGCCGGATTTATGGCGACATTGCCGCAAAAGTGGCGACCTTGACGGATTTGTGGCGACCTTGCCCGGTTTATGGCGACCTTGCTGGATTTATGGCGACCTTGCCGGAAATATGCCGACTTGCCGGATTTATGGAGACCTTGCGGGATTTTTGGCGACCTCGCCGGATTTATGGCGACCTTGCGGGATTTATGGCGTCCTCGCCAGAAATATGGCGACCGCGCCGGATTTATGGAGACCTTGCCGGATTTTTGGCGACCTCGCCGGAAATATGGCGACCTCGCCGGATTTATGGCGACCTTGACGGATTTATGGCGACCTTGCAGGAAATATGGGGACCTCGCCGGATTTATGGAGACCTTGCCGGATTTTTGGCGACCTCGCCGGAAATATGGCGACCTCGCCGGATTTATGGCGACCTTGACGGATTTATGGCGACCTTGCAGGAAATATGGCGACCTCGCCGGATTTATGGCGACCAGGCCGGATTTATGTCGACCTTGCCGGAAATATGGCGACATCGCCGGATTTATGGCGACCTTGCCGGAAATATGGCGACCTCGCCGGAATTATGGCGAGCTCGCCGGATTTATGTGTACCTTGATGGAAATATGGCGACCTCGCCGGTTTATGGCGATCTTGCCGGATTTATGGAGACCTTGCCGGATTTTTGGCGACCTCGCCGGAAATATGGCGACCTCGCCGGATTTATGGCGACCTTGACGGATTTATGGCGACCTTGCAGGAAATATGGGGACCTCGCCGGATTTATGGAGACTTTGCCGGATTTTTGGCGACCTCGCCGGAAATATGGCGACCTCGCCGGATTTATGGCGACCTTGACGGATTTATGGCGACCTAGCAGGAAATATGGCGACCTCGCCGGATTTATGGCGACCAGGCCGGATTTATGTCGACCTTGCCGGAAATATGGCGACATCGCCGGATTTATGGCGACCTTGCCGGAAATATGGCGACCTCGCCGGAATTATGGCGAGCTCGCCGGATTTATGTGTACCTTGATGGAAATATGGCGACCTCGCCGGTTTATGGCGATCTTGCCGGATTTATGGCGACCTTTCCGGAAATATGGCGACCTCGCCGCATTTATGGCGACCCTGCGGGGTTTGAGGCGTCCTTGCCGGGAATATGGCGTCGTCGCCGATTTATGGCGACCTTGCCGGATTTATGGAGACCTTGACGGAAATATGGCGACCTTGCCGGAAATATGGAGACCTCGCCAGATTTATGGCGACCTTGCCGGATTTATGGCGACCTTGCCGGAAATATGGCGACCTCGCCGGATTTATGGCGACCTTGCCGGATTTATGGCTACCTTGTCGGAAATATGGCGACCTCGCCGGAATTATGGCGACCTTGCCGGATTTATGGCGAGCGTTGCCGGGAATATGGCGACCTCGCCGGATTTATGGCGACTTTGCAGGGTTTATGGCGACTTTGCCAGAAATATGGCGTCCTCGCCGGATTTATGGCGGACTTTGCCGGATTTATGGCGACCTTGCCGGAAATATGGCGACCTCGCCGGATTTATGGCGACCTTGCCGGATTTATGGCGACCTTTCCGGAAATATGGCGACCTCGCCTGATTTATTGCGACCTTGCCGGATTTATGGCGACCTTGGCGGAAATATGGCGACCTCGCCGGATTTATGGCGACCTTGCGGGAAATATGGCGACCTCGCCGGAAATATGGCTGCCACGCCGGATTTGTGGCGACCTCGCCGTATTTATGGCGACCTTGCTGGAAATATGGCGACATCGCAGGATTTATGGCGACCTTGCCGGATTTATGGCGAACCTGCCAGAAAGATGGCGACCTCGCAGGATTTATGTCGACCTTGCCGGATTTATGGAGAACTTGCCGGAAAGATGGCGACCTTGCCGGGTTTAGGGCGACCTTGCCGTATTTATCGCGAACTTGCCGGTAATATGGCGACCTCGCCGGATTTATGGCGACCTTGCCGGATTCATGGCGACCTTAAGTGAAATATGGCGACCTCACCGGATTGATGGCGACTTTGCCGGATTTATGCCGACCTTGACGGAAATATGGCGACGTTCCCGGATTTGTGGCGATCTTGCCGGATTTATGGCGACCTTGCCGGGAATATGGCGACCTTGCCGGATTTATGGCGACCTTGCCGGATTTGTGGCGACCTTGCCGGATTTATGCCGACCTTGACGGAAATATGGCGACGTTCCCGGATTTGTGGCGATCTTGCCGGATTTATGGCGACCTTGCCGGGAATATGGCGACCTTGCCGGATTTATGGCGACCTTGCCGGATTTGTGGCGACCTTGCCGGATTGTTGGCGACCTCGCCGGGAATGTGGCGACCTTGCCGGATTTGTGGCGACCTTGTAGGATTGATGGCGATCTCGCCGGGAATGTGGCGACCTTGCCGTATTTGTGGCGACTTTGTCGGGTTTATGGCGACCTCGCCGGAAATGTTGCGATATTGCCGGATTTTTGGCGACTTTGCCGGATGTATGGCGACCTCGCCGGAAATGTTGCGACCTTTGCCGGATTTGTGGCGACCTTGCCGGATTTATGGCGACCTTGCCGGAAATGTGGCGACCTTTCCGGATTTGTGGCGACCTTGCCGGATTTATGGCTACCTTGCCAGCAATATGACGACCTTCCGGATTTGGGGCGACCTTGCCGTATTTATGGCGACCATGCCGGAAAATTGCGACCTTGCCGGATTTGGGGCGACCTTGACGGATTTATGGCGACCTAGCCGGAAATATGGCGACCTTGCCGGATTTGTGGCGACCTAGCCGTATTTGAGGCCACCTTGCCGGATTTATGGCGACATTGCCGGACATATGGCGACCTTCCCTGATTTGTGGTCACCTTGCCGGATTTATGACGACAATGCCGGAAATATGGCGACCTTGACGGATTTGTGGCGGCCTTGCCGGAATTATGGCGACCTTGCCGGATTTGTGGCGACCTTGCCGAATTGTTGGCGACCTCGCCGGGAATGTGGCGACCTTGCAGGATTTGTGGCGACCTTGTAGGATTGATGGCGATCTCGCCGGGAATGTGGCGACCTTGCCGGATTTGTGGCGACTTTGCCGGGTTTATGGCGACCTCGCCGGAAATGTTGTGATATTGCCGGATTTTTGGCGACTTTGCCTGATGTATGGCGACCTCGCCGGAAATGTTGCGACCTTGCCGGATTTGTGGCGACTTTGCCGGATTTATGGCGACCTAGCCGGAAATATGGCGACCTTGCCGGATTTTGGCGACCTTGCCGGATTTGTGGCGACATTGCCGGATTTATGGCGACCTTGCCGGGAATGTGGCGACCTAGCCGTATTTGAGGCCACCTTGCCGGATTCATGGCGACATTGCCGGAAATATGGCGACCTCGCCGGTTTATGGCGATCTTGCCGGGTTTATGGCGACCTTTCCGGAGATATGGCGACCTCGCCGGATTTATGGCGACCTTGCCGGATTTATGGCGACCTTGGCGGAAATATGGCGATCTCGCCGGATTTATTTGCGGGAAATACGGCGAGCCTCGCCGGAAATATGGCTGCCACGCCGGATTCATGGCGACCTTAAGTGAAATATGGCGACCTCACCGGATTGATGGCGACCTTGCCGGATTTATGCCGACCTTGACGGAAATATGGCGACCTTCCCGGATTTGTGGCGATCTTGCCGGATTTATGGCGACCTTGCAGGGAATATGGCGACCTTGCCGGATTTATGGCGACCTTGCCGGATTTGTGGCGACCTTGCCGGATTGTTGGCGACCTCGCCGGGAATGTGGCGACCTTGCCGGATTTGTGGCGACCTTGTAGGATTGATGGCGATCTCGCCGGGAATGTGGCGCTTGCCGGATTTGTGGCGACTTTGCCGGGTTTATGGCGACCTCGCCGGAAATGTTGCGATATTGCCGGATTTTTGGCGACTTTGCCGGATGTATGGCGACCTCGCCGGAAATGTTGCGACTTTGCCGGATTTGTGGCGACCTTGCCGGATTTATGGCGACCTTGCTGGAAAGGTGGCGACCTTTCCGGATTTGTGGCGACCTTGCCGGATTTATGGCTACCTTGCCAGCAATATGACGACCTTGCCGGATTTGGGGCGACCTTGCCGTATTTATGGCGACCATGCCGGAAAATTGCAACCTTGCCGGATTTGGGGCGACCTTGCCGGATTTATGGCGACCTAGCCGGAAATATGGCGACCTTGCCGGATTTGTGGCGACCTTGCCGGATTTGTGGCGACCTTACCGGATTTCTGGCGACCTTGCCGGGAATGTGGCGACCTAGCCGTATTTGAGGCCACTTTGCCGGATTTATGGCGACATTGCCGGGCATATGGCGACCTTCCCTGATTTGTGGCCACATTGCCGGATTTATGACGACAATGCCGGAAATATGGCGACCTTGACGGATTTGTGGTGGCCTTGCCGGAATTATGGCGACCTTGCCGGATTTGTGGCGACCTTGCCGTATTGTTGGCGGCCTCGCCGGGAATGTGGCGACCTTGCCGGATTTGTGGCGACATTGTAGGATTGATGGCGATCTCGCCGGGAATGTGGCGACCTTGCCGGATTTGTGGCGACTTTGCCGGGTTTATGGCGACCTCGCCGGAAATGTTGTGATATTGCCGGATTTTTGGCGACTTTGCCTGATGTATGGCGACCTCGCCGGAAATGTTGCGACCTTGCCGGATTTGTGGCGACCTTGCCGGATTTATGGCGACCTAGCCGGAAATATGGCGACCTTGCCGGATTTATGGCGACCTTGCCGGGAATGTGGCGACCTAGCCGTATTTGAGGCCACCTTGCCGGATTCATGGCGACATTCCCGGAAATATGGCGACCTTCCCTGATTTGTGGCCACCTTGCCGGATTTATGACGACAATGCCGGAAATATGGCGACCTTGACGGATTTGTGGCGGCCTTGCCGGAATTATGGCGACCTTGCCGGATTTGTGGCGACCTTGCCGGATTTATGGCGATCTTGCCGGAAATATGGAGACTTTGCCGGATTTGTGGCGACCTTGCCGGATTTATGTCCACCTTGCCGGAAATGTGGCGACCTTTCCGGATTTGTGGCGACCTTGCCGGATTTATGGCGACCTTGCCAGCAATATGACGACCTTGCCGGATTTATGGCGACCTTGCCAGCAATATGACGACCTTGCCGGATTTGGGGCGACCTTGCCGGATTTATGGCGACCATGCCGGCAAATTGCGACCTTGCCGGATTTGTGGCGACCTTGCCGGATTTATGGCGTCCTAGCCGGAAATATGTCGACCTTGCCGGACTTGTGGCGACCTTGCCGGATTTGTGGCGACCTTGCCGGATTTATGGCGACCTTGCCGGGAATGTGGCGATCTTGCCGGATTTGTGGGGACCTTGCCGGATTTATGGCGACCTTGCCGGATTTGTGGCGACCTTGCCGGATTTATGGCCACCTTGCCGGAAATATGGAGACTTTACCGGATTTGTGGCGACCTTGCCGGATTTATGGCGACCTTGCCGGAAATATGGCGATCTTGCCGGATTTGTGGCGACCTTGCCGGATTTATGGCGACCATGCCGGAAATATGGAGACCTTGCCGGATTTGTGGCGACCTTGCCGGATTTATGGCGACCTTGCCGGGAATATGGCGACATTGCCGGATTTGTGGCGACCTTGCCGGAATTGTGGCGACCTTGCCGGATTGTTCGCGAACTCGCCGGGAATGTGGCGACCTTGCCGGATTTGTGGCGACCTTGTAGGATTGATGGCGATCTCGCCGGGAATGTGGCGACCTTGCCGGATTTGTGGCGACTTTGCCGGATTTATGGCGACCTCGCCGGAAATGTTGCGATCTTGCCGGATTTTTGGCGACTTTGCCGGATGTATGGAGACCTCGCCTGAAATGTGGCGACTTTGCCGGATTTGTGGCCACCTTACCGGATTTATGGCGACCTTGCCGGAAATGTGGCGACCTTTCCGGATTTATGGCGACCTTGCCGGATTTATGGCGACCTTGCCAGCAATATGACGACCTTGCCGGATTTATGGCGACCTTGCCAGCAATATGACGACCTTGCCGGATTTGGGGCGACCTTGCCGGATTTATGGCGACCATGCCGGCAAATTGCGACCTTGCCGGATTTGTGGCGACCTTGCCGGATTTATGGCGTCCTAGCCGGAAATATGTCGACCTTGCCGGACTTGTGGCGACCTTGCCGGATTTGTGGCGACCTTGCCGGATTTATGGCGACCTTGCCGGGAATGTGGCGATCTTGCCGGATTTGTGGGGACCTTGCCGGATTTATGGCGACCTTGCCGGATTTGTGGCGACCTTGCCGGATTTATGGCCACCTTGCCGGAAATATGGAGACTTTACCGGATTTGTGGCGACCTTGCCGGATTTATGGCGACCTTGCCGGAAATATGGCGATCTTGCCGGATTTGTGGCGACCTTGCCGGATTTATGGCGACCATGCCGGAAATATGGAGACCTTGCCGGATTTGTGGCGACCTTGCCGGATTTATGGCGACCTTGCCGGGAATATGGCGACATTGCCGGATTTGTGGCGACCTTGCCGGAATTGTGGCGACCTTGCCGGATTGTTCGCGAACTCGCCGGGAATGTGGCGACCTTGCCGGATTTGTGGCGACCTTGTAGGATTGATGGCGATCTCGCCGGGAATGTGGCGACCTTGCCGGATTTGTGGCGACTTTGCCGGATTTATGGCGACCTCGCCGGAAATGTTGCGATCTTGCCGGATTTTTGGCGACTTTGCCGGATGTATGGAGACCTCGCCTGAAATGTGGCGACTTTGCCGGATTTGTGGCCACCTTACCGGATTTATGGCGACCTTGCCGGAAATGTGGCGACCTTTCCGGATTTATGGCGACCTTGCCGGATTTATGGCGACCTTGCCGGCAATATGACGACCTTGCCGTATTTGTGGCGACCTTGCCGGATTTGTGGCGACCTTGCCGGAAATATGGCGACCTTCCCTGATTTGTGGCCACCTTGCCGGATTTATGACGACAATGCCGGAAATATGGCGACCTTGACGGATTTGTGGCGGCCTTGCCGGAATTATGGCGACCATGCCGGATTTGTGGCGACCTTGCCGGATTTATGGCGACCTTGCCGGAAATATGGAGACTTTCCCGGATTTGTGGCGACCTTGCCGGATTTATGTCGACCTTGCCGGAAATATGGCGACCTTGCCGGATTTGTGGCGACCTTGCCGGATTTATGGCGACCTTGCCGGAAATGTGGCGACCTTTCCGGATTTGTGGCGACCTTGCCGGATTTATGGCGACCTTGCCAGCAATATGACGACCTTGCCGGTTTTGGGGCGACCTTGCCGGATTTATGGCGACCATGCCGGAAAATTGCGACCTTGCCGGATTTATGGCGACCTAGCCGGAAATATGGCGACCTTGCCGGATTTGTGGCGACCTTGCCGGATTTGTGGCGACCTTGCCGGATTTATGGCGACCTTGCCGGGAATGTGGCGACCTAGCCGTATTTGAGGCCACCTTGCCGGATTCATGGCGACATTGCCGGAAATATGGCGACCTTCCCTGATTTGTGGCCACCTTGCCGGATTTATGACGACAATGCCGGAAAAATGGCGACCTTGACGGATTTGTGGCGGCCTTGCCGGAATTATGGCGACCTTGCCGGATTTGTGGCGACCTTGCCGGATTTATGGCGACCTTGTCGGAAATATGGCGACCTCGCCGGAATTATGGCGACCTTGCCGGATTTATGGCGACCTTGTCGGAAATATGGCGACCTCGCCGCATTTATGGCGACCCTGCAGGGTTTTAGGCGCCCTTGCAGGGAATATGGCGTCGTCGCCGGATTTATGGCGACCTTGCCGGATTTATGGAGACCTTGACGAAAATATGGCGACCTTGCCGGAAATATGGAGACCTCGCCAGATTTATGGCGACCTTGCCGGATTTATGGCGACCTTGCCGGAAATATGGCGACCTCGCCGGATTTATGGCGACCTTGCCGGATTTATGGCGACCTTGTCGGAAATATGGCGACCTCGCCGGAATTATGGCGACCTTGCCGGATTTATGGCGACGTTGCCGGGAATATGGCGACCTCGCCGGATTTATGGCGACTTTGCAGGGTTTATGGCGACTTTGCCAGAAATATGGCGTCCTCGCCGGATTTATGGCGACTTTGCCGGATTTATGGCGACCTTGCCGGAAATATGGCGACCTCGCCGGATTTATGGCGACCTTGCCGGAAATATGGCGACCTCGCCGGAATTATGGCGAGCTCGCCGGATTTATGTGTACCTTGATGGAAATATGGCGACCTCGCCGGTTTATGGCGATCTTGCCGGGTTTATGGCGACCTTTCCGGAGATATGGCGACCTCGCCGGATTTATGGCGACCTTGCCGGATTTATGGCGACCTTGGCGGAAATATGGCGACCTCGCCGGATTTATGGCGACCTTGCGGGAAATATGGCGACCTCGCCGGAAATATGGCTGCCACGCCGGATTCATGGCGACCTTAAGTGAAATATGGCGACCTCACCGGATTGATGGCGACCTTGCCGGATTTATGCCGACCTTGACGGAAATATGGCGACCTTCCCGGATTTGTGGCGATCTTGCCGGATTTATGGCGACCTTGCCGGGAATATGGCGACCTTGCCGGATTTATGGCGACCTTGCCGGATTTGTGGCGACCTTGCCGGATTGTTGGCGACCTCGCCGGGAATGTGGCGACCTTGCCGGATTTGTGGCGACCTTGTAGGATTGATGGCGATCTCGCCGGGAATGTGGCGACCTTGCCGGATTTGTGGCGACTTTGCCGGGTTTATGGCGACCTCGCCGGAAATGTTGCGATATTGCCGGATTTTTGGCGACTTTGCCGGATGTATGGCGACCTCGCCGGAAATGTTGCGACTTTGCCGGATTTGTGGCGACCTTGCCGGATTTATGGCGACCTTGCCGGAAAGGTGGCGACCTTTCCGGATTTGTGGCGACCTTGCCGGATTTATGGCTACCTTGCCAGCAATATGACGACCTTGCCGGATTTGGGGCGACCTTGCCGTATTTATGGCGACCATGCCGGAAAATTGCAACCTTGCCGGATTTGGGGCGACCTTGCCGGATTTATGGCGACCTAGCCGGAAATATGGCGACCTTGCCGGATTTGTGGCGACCTTGCCGGATTTGTGGCGACCTTACCGGATTTCTGGCGACCTTGCCGGGAATGTGGCGACCTAGCCGTATTTGAGGCCACTTTGCCGGATTTATGGCGACATTGCCGGACATATGGCGACCTTCCCTGATTTGTGGCCACATTGCCGGATTTATGACGACAATGCCGGAAATATGGCGACCTTGACGGATTTGTGGCGGCCTTGCCGGAATTATGGCGACCTTGCCGGATTTGTGGCGACCTTGCCGGATTGTTGGCGACCTCGCCGGGAATGTGGCGACCTTGCCGGATTTGTGGCGACCTTGTAGGATTGATGGCGATCTCGCCGGGAATGTGGCGACCTTGCCGGATTTGTGGCGACTTTGCCGGGTTTATGGCGACCTCGCCGGAAATGTTGTGATATTGCCGGATTTTTGGCGACTTTGCCTGATGTATGGCGACCTCGCCGGAAATATTGCGACCTTGCCGGATTTGTGGCGACCTTGCCGGATTTATGGCGACCTAGCCGGAAATATGGCGACCTTGCCGGATTTATGGCGACCTTGCCGGGAATGTGGCGACCTAGCCGTATTTGAGGCCACCTTGCCGGATTCATGGCGACATTGCCCGAAATATGGCGACCTTCCCTGATTTGTGGCCACCTTGCCGGATTTATGACGACAATGCCGGAAATATGGCGACCTTGACGGATTTGTGGCGGCCTTGCCGGAATTATGGCGACCTTGCCGGATTTGTGGCGACCTTGCCGGATTTATGGCGATCTTGCCGGAAATATGGAGACTTTGCCGGATTTGTGGCGACCTGCCGGATTTATGTCGACCTTGCCGGAAATGTGGCGACCTTTCCGGATTTGTGGCGACCTTGCCGGATTTATGGCGACCTTGCCAGCAATATGACGACCTTGCCGGATTTATGGCGACCTTGCCAGCAATATGACGACGTTGCCGGATTTGGGGCGACCTTGCCGGATTTATGGCGACCATGCCGGCAAATTGCGACCTTGCCGGATTTGTGGCGACCTTGCCGGATTTATGGCGTCCTAGCCGGAAATATGTCGACCTTGCCGGACTTGTGGCGACCTTGCCGGATTTGTGGCGACCTTGCCGGATTTATGGCGACCTTGCCGGGAATGTGGCGATCTTGCCGGATTTGTGGAGACCTTGCCGGATTTATGGCGACCTTGCCGGATTTGTGGCGACCTTGCCGGATTTATGGCCACCTTGCCGGAAATATGGAGACTTTGCCGGATTTGTGGCGACCTTCCGGATTTATGGCGACCTTGCCGGAAATATGGCGATCTTGCCGGATTTGTGGCGACCTTGCCGGATTTATGGCGACCATGCCGGAAATATGGAGACCTTGCCGGGAATGTGGCGACGTAGCCGTATTTGAGGCCACCTTGCCGGATTTATGGCGACCTTGCCGGAAATATGGCGATCTTGCCGGATTTGTGGCGACCTTGCCGGGAATATGGCGACATTGCCGGATTTGTGGCGACCTTGCCGGAATTGTGGCGACCTTGCCGGATTGTTCGCGAACTCGCCGGGAATGTGGCGACCTTGCCGGATTTGTGGCGACCTTGTAGGATTGATGGCGATCTCGCCGGGAATGTGGCGACCTTGCCGGATTTGTGGCGACTTTGCCGGATTTATGGCGACCTCGCCGGAAATGTTGCGATCTTGCCGATTTTTGGCGACTTTGCCGGATGTATGGAGACCTCGCCTGAAATGTGGCGACTTTGCCGGATTTGTGGCCACCTTACCGGATTTATGGCGACCTTGCCGGAAATGTGGCGACCTTTCCGGATTTATGGCGACCTTGCCGGATTTATGGCGACCTTGCCGGCAATATGACGACCTTGCCGGATTTGTGGCGACCTTGCCGGATTTGTGGCGACCTTGCCGGATTTATGGCGACCTTGCCGGGAATGTGGCGACGTAGCCGTATTTGAGGCCACCTTGCCGGATTCATGGCGACATTGCCGGAAATATGGCGACCTTGACGGATTTGTGGCGGCCTTGCCGGAATTATGGCGACCATGCCAGATTTGTGGCGACCTTGCCGGATTTATGGCGACCTTGCCGGAAATATGGAGACTTTCCCGGATTTGTGGCGACCTTGCCGGATTTATGTCGACCTTGCCGGAAATATGGCGACCTTGCCGGATTTGTGGCGACCTTGCCGGATTTATGGCGACCTTGCCGGAAATGTGGCGACCTTTCCGGATTTGTGGCGACCTTGCCGGATTTATGGCGACCTTGCCAGCAATATGACGACCTTGCCGGTTTTGGGGCGACCTTGCCGGATTTATGGCGACCATGCCGGAAAATTGCGACCTTGCCGGATTTGTGGCGACCTAGCCGGAAATATGGCGACCTTGCCGGATTTGTAGCGACCTTGCCGGATTTGTGGCGTCCTTGCCGGATTTATGGCGACCTTGCCTGGAATGAGGCGACCTAGCCGTATTTGAGGCGACCTTGCCGGATTTATGGCGACATTGCCGGAAATATGGCGACCTTCCCTGACTTGTGGCGACCTTGCCGGATTTATGGCGACCTTGCCGGAAATATGGCGATCTTGCCGGATTTGTGGCGACCTTGCCGGATTTATGGCGACCATGCCGGAAATATGGAACCTTGCCGGCTTTGTGGCGACCTTCCCGGATTTATGGCGACCTTGCCGGGAATATGGTGACATTGCCTGATTTGTGGCGAACTTGCCGGATTTGTGGTGACCTTGTCGGATTGTTCGCGAACTCGCCGGGAATGTGGCGACCTTGCCGGATTTGTGGCGACCTTGTAGGATTGATGGCGATCTCGCCGGGAATGTGGCGATCTTGCCGGATTTGTGGCGACTTTGCCGGATTTATGGCGACCTCGCCGGAAATGTTGCGATCTTGCCGGATTTTTGGCGACTTTGCCGGATGTATGGAGACCTCGCCGGAAATGTGGCGACTCTGCCGGATTTGTGGCCACCTTGCCGGATTTATGGCGACCTTGCCGGAAATGTGGCGACCTTTCCGGATTTATGGCGACCTTGCCGGATTTATGGCGACCTTGCCGGCAATATGACGACCTTGCCGGATTTGGGGCGACCTTGCCAGATTTATGGCGACCTAGCAGGAAATATGGCGACCTTGCCGGATTTGTGGCGACCTTGCCGGATTTGTGGTGATCTTGCCATATTTATGGCGACCTTGCCGGCAATATGCCGACCTTGCCGGATTTGGGGCGACCTTGCCGGATTTATGGCGACCTTGCCGGAAAATTACGACCTTGTCGGATTTGTGGCGACCTTGCCGGATTTATGGCGAGCGAGCCGGAAATATGGCGACCTTGCGGGGTTTGTGGCCACCTTGCCGGATTTATGGCGATCTTGCCGGATTTATGGCGACCTTGCCGCATTTGTGGCACCTTGCCGGATTTATGGCGAGCTTGCCTGGAATGTGGCGACCTAGCCGTATTTGAGGCCACCTTGCCGGATTTATGGCGACATTGCCGGAAATATGGCGACCTTCCCTGACTTGTGGCCACCTTGCCGGATTTATGACGACAATGCCGGAAATATGGCGATCTTGACGGATTTGTGGCGGCCTTGCCGGAATTATGGCGACCTTGCCGGATATGTGGCGACCTTGCCGGATTTATGGCGACCTTGCCGGAAATATGGAGAATTTGCCGGATTTGTGGCGACCTTGCTGGATTTATGGCGACCTTGCCGGAAATATGGCGATCTTGCCGGATTTGTGGCGACCTTGCAGGATTTATGGCGACCATGCCGGAAATATGGAACCTTGCCGGATTTGTGGCGACCTTCCCGGATTTATGGCGACCTTGCCGGGAATATGGCGACATTGCCGGATTTGTGGCGAACTTGCCGGATTTGTGGCGACCTTGCCGGATTGTTCGCGAACTCGCCGGGAATGTGGCGAC
>JAXLNO010004030.1:0-46743 GCA_038087875.1 Malacoraja senta | reverse complement strand
GGATTTGTGGCGACCTTGCCGCATTTATGGCGACCTTGCCGAAAATATGGCGACTGCCGGATTTATGGCGACCTTGCCGGATTTATGGCGACCTTGCCGGATATATGGATATCTTGCCGGATTTGTGGCGACCTTGCCGGATTTGTGGCGATATTGTCGGAAATATGGCGACCTTGTCGGATTTATGGCAACCTTGCCGGATTTGTGGCGACCTTGCCGGATTTATGGCGATATTGCCAGAAATATGGCGAGCTTTCCGGATTTATGGCGACCTTGCCGGAAATATGGCGAACTTCCCTGATTTGTGGCCACCATGCCGGATTTATGGCGAACTTGCCGGAAATATGGCGACCTTGCCGGAATGTGGCGACCGTGCTGGATTTGTGGCGACGATGCCGGATTTATGGCTACCTTGCCGAAATGTTGCGACCTTGCCGGATTTGTGGCGACCTTGCCGGATTTATGGAGACCTTGCCGAAATGTGGCTACCTTGCCGGGTTTGTGGCGACCTTGCCGGATCTATGGCGACATTGCTTGAAATGTGGCGACCTTGCCGGATTTAACGCGACCTTGCCGAATTTATGGCTACCTTGATGGAAATGTGGCGACCTGCAGGATTTATGGCGACCTTTTCGGAAATATGGCGACCTTGCCGCATTTGAGGCAAACTAGCCGGATTTATGGTGACCTTGTCGGAAATATGGCGACCTTGCCGTGTTTATGGCGACCTTGCCGGAAATATGGCGACCTTGCCGGATTTATGGCAACCTTGCCGGATTTATGGCGAGATTACTGGAAATATGGCGACCTTGCCGGATTTGTGGCGTCCTAGCCGGATTTATGGCGATCGTGCCGGAAATACGGCCACCTTGCCGGATTTGTGGCGATCATGCCAAATTTATGGCGACCTTGCCGGAAATATGGCGACCTTGCCGGATTTGTGGCGACCTTGCCTGATTTATCGCGACGGTGCCGGAAATATGATGACATTGCCGGATTTATGGCGACCTTGCCGGAAATATGGCGACCGTGTCGGAAATATGGCGACCTTGCCGGGTTTATGGCGACCTCGCGGGAAAAGTGGCGACCTTGCCGGATTTATGGCGACCTTGCCGGATTTATGGCGACCTCGCCGGAAATGTGGCGACCTTGCCGGATTTGAGGCAACCTTGCCGGATTTATGGCGACCTCGCTGATAATATGGCGACCTTGCCGGATTTAAGGGCACCTTGCTGGATTTATGGCGACCTCGCCGGGAATATGGCGACCTTCCCTGATTTGTGGACACCATGCCGGATTTCTGGCGACCTTGCCGGAAATATGGCGACCTTGCCGGATTTGTGGCGACCTTGCAGGTTTATGGCGACCTTGCCGGAAATATGGCGACCTTGCCGGTTTTATGGCGACCTTGCCGGATTTATGGCGACCTTGCCGCAAATATGGCGACCTCGCCGGGTTTATGGCGACCTTGCCGGATTTGTGGCCACCTTGCCGGAAATATGGCGACCTTGCCGGATTTGCGGCGACCTTGCCGGATATATGGCGACCTCGCCGGATTTATAGCGACCGTGCCGGATTTGTGGCGACCTTGCCGGATTTATGGCGACCTCGCCGGAAATGTGGCGACCTTGCCGAGTTTATGGCGACCTTTCCGGATTTGTGGCGACCTCGCCGTAAATGTGGCGACCTTGCCGTATTTGAGGCGTCCTTGCCGGATTTATGGCGACCTCGCCGGAAATATGGCGACCTTGCCGGATTTGATGCCACCTTGCCGGATTTATGGCGACCTCGCCGGGAATATGGCGACCTTCCCTGATTTGTGGACACCATGCCGGATTTCTGGCGACCTTGCCGGAAATATGGCGACCTTGCCGGATTTGTGGCGACCTTGCAGGTTTATGGCGACCTTGCCGGAAATATGGCGACCTTGCCGGATTTATGGCGACCTTGCCGGATTTATGGCGACCTTGCCGCAAATATGGCGACCTCGCCGGGTTTATGGCGACCTTGCCGGATTTGTGGCCACCTTGCCGGAAATATGGCGACCTTGCCGGATTTGCGGCGACCTTGCCGGATATATGGCGACCTCGCCGGATTTATAGCGACCGTGCCGGATTTGTGGCGACCTTGCCGGATTTATGGCGACCTCGCCGGAAATGTGGCGACCTCGCCGGAAATGTGGCGACGTTGCCGAGTTTATGGCGACCTTTCCGGATTTGTGGCGACCTCGCCGTAAATGTGGCGACCTTGCCGTATTTGAGGCCTCCTTACCGGATTTATGGCGACCTCGCCGGAAATATGGCGACCTTGCCGGATTTGATGCCACCTTGCCGGATTTATGGCGACCTCGCCGGAAATATGGCGACCTTCCCTGATTTGTGGCCACCATGCCGGATTTATGGCGAACTTGCCGGAAATATGGCTACCTTGTCGGATTTGTGGCCACCTTGCCGGATTTATGACGACCATGCCGGAAATATGGCGACCTTGCCGGATTTGTGGCGACTTTGCCGGATTTATGGCGACCTTCCCGGAAATATGGCAACCTTGATGGATTTGTGGCGACCTTGCCGCATTTATGGCGACCTTGCCGAAAATATGGAGATCTTGCCGGATTTGTGGCGACCTTGCCGGATTTGTTGCGATATTGCCGGAAATATGGCGACCTTGCCGGATTTATGGCCACCTTGCCGGATTTGTGGCGACCTTGCCGGATTTATGGCGATATTGCCAGAAATATGGCGACCTTTCCGGATTTATGGCGACCTTGCCGGAAATATGGCGAACTTCCCTGATTTGTGGCCACCATGCCGGATTTATGGCGAACTTGCCTTAAATATGGCGACCTTGCCGGAATGTGGCAACCGTGCTGGATTTGTGGGGACGATGCCGGATTTATGGCTACCTTGCCGAAATGTTGCGACCTTGCCGGATTTGTGGCGACCTTGCCGAATTTATGGCGACCTTGCCGAAATGTGGCTACCTTGCCGGATTTGTGGCGAACTTGCCGGATTTATGGCGACCTTGCCGGAAATGTGGCGACCTTGCCGGGTTTGTGGCGACCTTGCCGGATCTATGGCGACATTGCCGGAAATGTGGCGACCTTGCCGGGTTTGTGGCGACCTTGCCGGATCTATGGCGACATTGCTTGAAATGTGGCGACCTTGCCGGATTTAACGCGACCTTGCCGAATTTATGGCTACCTTGATGGAAATGAGGCGACCTTGCGGATTTGACGCCACCTTGCAGGATTTATGGCGACCTTGTCGGAAATATGGCGACCTTGCCGCATTTGAGGCAAACTAGCCGGATTTATGGTGACCTTGTCGGGAATATGGCGACCTTGCCGGGTTTATGGCGACCTTGCCGGAAATATGGCGACCTTGCCGGATTTATGGCAACCTTGCCGGATTTATGGCGAGATTGCTGGAAATATGGCGACCTTGCCGGATTTGTGGCGTCCTAGCCGGATTTATGGCGATCGTGCCGGAAATACGGCCACCTTGCCGGATTTGTGGCGATCATGCCAAATTTATGGCGACCTTGCCGGAAATATGGCGACCTTGCCGGATTTGTGGCGACCTTGCCTGATTTATCGCGACCGTGCCGGAAATATGATGACATTGCCGGATATATGGCGACCTTGCCGGAAATATGGCGACCGTGTCGGAAATATGGCGACCTTGCCGGGTTTATGGCGACCTCGCGGGAAAAGTGGCGACCTTGCCGGATTTATGGCGACCTTGCCGGATTTATGGCGACCTCGCCGGAAATGTGTCGACCTTGCCGGATTTGAGGCAACCTTGCCGGATTTATGGCGACCTCGCCGAAAATATGGCGACCTTGTCGGATTTAAGGGCACCTTCCTGGATTTATGGCGACCTCGCCGGGAATATGGCGACCTTCCCTGATTTGTGGACACCATGCCGGATTTCTGGCGACCTTGCCGGAAATATGGCGACCTTGCCGGATTTGTGGTGACCTTGCCGGTTTATGGCGACCTTGCCGGAAATATGGCGACCTTGCCGGATTTATGGCGACCTTGCCGGATTTATGGCGACCTTGCCGCAAATATGGCGACCTCGCCGGGTTTATGGCGACCTTGCCGGATTTGCGGCGACCTTGCCGGATATATGGCGACCTCGCAGGATTTATAGCGACCGTGCCGGATTTGTGGCGACCTTGCCGGATTTATGGCGACCTCGCCGGAAATGTGGCGACCTTGCCGGGTTTATGGCGACCTTTCCGGATTTGTGGCGACCTCGCCGTAAATGTAGCGACCTTTCCGTATTTGAGGCCTCCTTGCCGGATTTATGGCGACCTCGCCGGAAATATGGCGACCTTGCCGGATTTGATGCCACCTTGCCGGATTTATGGCGACCTCGCCGGGAATATGGCGACCTTCCCTGATTTGTGGACACCATGCCGGATTTCTGGCGACCTTGCCGGAAATATGGCGACCTTGCCGGATTTGTGGCGACCTTGCAGGTTTATGGCGACCTTGCCGGAAATATGGCGACCTTGCCGGATTTATGGCGACCTTGCCGGATTTATGGCGACCTTGCCGCAAATATGGCGACCTCGCCGGGTTTATGGCGACCTTGCCGGATTTGTGGCCACCTTGCCGGAAATATGGCGACCTTGCCGGATTTGCGGCGACCTTGCCGGATATATGGCGACCTCGCCGGATTTATAGCGACCGTGCCGGATTTGTGGCGACCTTGCCGGATTTATGGCGACCTCGCCGGAAATGTGGCGACCTCGCCGGAAATGTGGCGACCTTGCCGAGTTTATGGCGACCTTTCCGGATTTGTGGCGACCTCGCCGTAAATGTGGCGACCTTGCCGTATTTGAGGCCTCCTTACCGGATTTATGGCGACCTCGCCGGAAATATGGCGACCTTGCCGGATTTGATGCCACCTTGCCGGATTTATGGCGACCTCGCCGGAAATATGGCGACCTTCCCTGATTTGTGGCCACCATGCCGGATTTATGGCGAACTTGCCGGAAATATGGCTACCTTGTCGGATTTGTGGCCACCTTGCCGGATTTATGACGACCATGCCGGAAATATGGCGACCTTGCCGGATTTGTGGCGACTTTGCCGGATTTATGGCGACCTTCCCGGAAATATGGCAACCTTGATGGATTTGTGGCGACCTTGCCGCATTTATGGCGACCTTGCCGAAAATATGGAGATCTTGCCGGATTTGTGGCGACCTTGCCGGATTTGTTGCGATATTGCCGGAAATATGGCGACCTTGCCGGATTTATGGCCACCTTGCCGGATTTGTGGCGACCTTGCCGGATTTATGGCGATATTGCCAGAAATATGGCGACCTTTCCGGATTTATGGCGACCTTGCCGGAAATATGGCGAACTTCCCTGATTTGTGGCCACCATGCCGGATTTATGGCGAACTTGCCTTAAATATGGCGACCTTGCCAGAATGTGGCAACCGTGCTGGATTTGTGGCGACGATGCCGGATTTATGGCTACCTTGCCGAAATGTTGCGACCTTGCCGGATTTGTGGCGACCTTGCCGAATTTATGGCGACCTTGCCGAAATGTGGCTACCTTGCCGGATTTGTGGCGAACTTGCCGGATTTATGGCGACCTTGCCGGAAATGTGGCGACCTTGCCGGGTTTGTGGCGACCTTGCCGGATCTATGGCGACATTGCTTGAAATGTGGCGACCTTGCCGGATTTAACGCGACCTTGCCGAATTTATGGCTACCTTGATGGAAATGAGGCGACCTTGCGGATTTGACGCCACCTTGCAGGATTTATGGCGACCTTGTCGGAAATATGGCGACCTTGCCGCATTTGAGGCAAACTAGCCGGATTTATGGTGACCTTGTCGGGAATATGGCGACCTTGCCGGGTTTATGGCGACCTTGCCGGAAATATGGCGACCTTGCCGGATTTGTGGCGTCCTAGCCGGATTTATGGCGATCGTGCCGGAAATACGGCCACCTTGCCGGATTTGTGGCGATCATGCCAAATTTATGGCGACCTTGCCGGAAATATGGCGACCTTGCCGGATTTGTGGCGACCTTGCCTGATTTATCGCGACCGTGCCGGAAATATGATGACATTGCCGGATATATGGCGACCTTGCCGGAAATATGGCGACCGTGTCGGAAATATGGCGACCTTGCCGGGTTTATGGCGACCTCGCGGGAAAAGTGGCGACCTTGCCGGATTTATGGCGACCTTGCCGGATTTATGGCGACCTCGCCGGAAATGTGTCGACCTTGCCGGATTTGAGGCAACCTTGCCGGATTTATGGCGACCTCGCCGAAAATATGGCGACCTTGTCGGATTTAAGGGCACCTTCCTGGATTTATGGCGACCTCGCCGGGAATATGGCGACCTTCCCTGATTTGTGGACACCATGCCGGATTTCTGGCGACCTTGCCGGAAATATGGCGACCTTGCCGGATTTGTGGTGACCTTGCCGGTTTATGGCGACCTTGCCGGAAATATGGCGACCTTGCCGGATTTATGGCGACCTTGCCGGATTTATGGCGACCTTGCCGCAAATATGGCGACCTCGCCGGGTTTATGGCGACCTTGCCGGATTTGCGGCGACCTTGCCGGATATATGGCGACCTCGCAGGATTTATAGCGACCGTGCCGGATTTGTGGCGACCTTGCCGGATTTATGGCGACCTCGCCGGAAATGTGGCGACCTTGCCGGGTTTATGGCGACCTTTCCGGATTTGTGGCGACCTCGCCGTAAATGTAGCGACCTTTCAGTATTTGAGGCCTCCTTGCCGGATTTATGGCGACCTCGCCGGAAATATGGCGACCTTGCCGGATTTGATGCCACCTTGCCGGATTTATGGCGACCTCGCCGAAAATATGGCGACATTCCCTGATTTGTGGCCACCATGCCGGATTTATGGCGAACTTGCCGGAAATATGGCTACCTTGTCGGATTTGTGGCCACCTTGCCGGATTTATGACGACCATGCCGGAAATATGGCGATCTTGCCGGATTTGTGGCGACCTTGCCGGATTTATGGCGACCTTCCCGGAAATATGGCAACCTTGACCGATTTGTGGCGACCTTGCCGCATTTATGGCGACCTTGCCGAAAATATGGCGACTGCCGGATTTATGGCGACCTTGCCGGATTTATGGCGACCTTGCCGGAAATATGGAGATCTTGCCGGATTTGTGGCGACCTTGCCGGATTTGTGGCGATACTGCCGGAAATATGGCGACCTTGCCGGATTTATGGCGACCTTGCCGGAAATGTGGCGACCTTGCCGGGTTTGTGGCGACCTTGCCGGATATATGGCGACATTGCTTGAAATGTGGCGACCTTGCCGGATTTAACGCGACCTTGCCGAATTTATGGCTACCTTGATGGAAATGTGGCGACCTTGCGGATTTGACGCCACCTTGCAGGATTTATGGCGACCTTGTCGGAAATATGGCGACCTTACCGCATTTGAGGCAAACTAGCCGGATTTATGGTGACCTTGTCGGGAATATGGCGACCTTGCCGGGTTTATGGCGACCTTGCCGGAAATATGGCGACCTTGCCGGATTTATGGCAACCTTGCCGGATTTATGGCGAGATTGCTGGAAATATGGCGACCTTGCCGGATTTGTGGCTTCCTAGCCGGATTTATGGCGATCGTGCCGGAAATACGGCCACCTTGCCGGATTTGTGGCGATCATGCCAAATTTATGGCGACCTTGCCGGAAATATGGCGACCTTGCCGGATTTGTGGCGACCTTGCCTGATTTATCGCGACCGTGCCGGAAATATGATGACATTGCCGGATTTATGGCGACCTTGCCGGAAATATGGCGACCGTGTCGGAAATATGGCGACCTTGCCGGGTTTATGGCGACCTCGCGGGAAAAGTGGCGACCTTGCCGGATTTATGGCGACCTTGCCGGATTTATGGCGACCTCGCCGGAAATGTGGCGACCTTGCCGGATTTGAGGCAACCTTGCCGGATTTATGGCGACCTCGCCGAAAATATGGCGACCTTGCCGGATTTAAGGGCACCTTGCTGGATTTATGGCGACCACGCCGGGAATATGGCGACCTTCCCTGATTTGTGGACACCTTGCCGGATTTCTGGCGACCTTGCCGGAAATATGGCGACCTTGCCGGATTTGTGGTGACCTTGCCGGTTTATGGCGACCTTGCCGGAAATATGGCGACCTTGCCGGATTTATGGAAACCTTGCCGGATTTATGGCGACCTTGCCGCAAATATGGCGACCTCGCCGGGTTTATGGCGACCTTGCCGGATTTATGACGACCATGCCGGAAATATGGCGATCTTGCCGGATTTGTGGCGACCTTGCCGGATTTATGGCGACCTTCCCGGAAATATGGCAACCTTGACCGATTTGTGGCGACCTTGCCGCATTTATGGCGACCTTGCCGAAAATATGGCGACTGCCGGATTTATGGCGACCTTGCCGGATTTATGGCGACCTTGCCGGAAATATGGAGATCTTGCCGGATTTGTGGCGACCTTGCCGGATTTGTGGCGATACTGCCGGAAATATGGCGACCTTGCCGGATTTATGGCGACCTTGCCGGAAATGTGGCGACCTTGCCGGGTTTGTGGCGACCTTGCCGGATATATGGCGACATTGCTTGAAATGTGGCGACCTTGCCGGATTTAACGCGACCTTGCCGAATTTATGGCTACCTTGATGGAAATGTGGCGACCTTGCGGATTTGACGCCACCTTGCAGGATTTATGGCGACCTTGTCGGAAATATGGCGACCTTACCGCATTTGAGGCAAACTAGCCGGATTTATGGTGACCTTGTCGGGAATATGGCGACCTTGCCGGGTTTATGGCGACCTTGCCGGAAATATGGCGACCTTGCCGGATTTATGGCAACCTTGCCGGATTTATGGCGAGATTGCTGGAAATATGGCGACCTTGCCGGATTTGTGGCTTCCTAGCCGGATTTATGGCGATCGTGCCGGAAATACGGCCACCTTGCCGGATTTGTGGCGATCATGCCAAATTTATGGCGACCTTGCCGGAAATATGGCGACCTTGCCGGATTTGTGGCGACCTTGCCTGATTTATCGCGACCGTGCCGGAAATATGATGACATTGCCGGATTTATGGCGACCTTGCCGGAAATATGGCGACCGTGTCGGAAATATGGCGACCTTGCCGGGTTTATGGCGACCTCGCGGGAAAAGTGGCGACCTTGCCGGATTTATGGCGACCTTGCCGGATTTATGGCGACCTCGCCGGAAATGTGGCGACCTTGCCGGATTTGAGGCAACCTTGCCGGATTTATGGCGACCTCGCCGAAAATATGGCGACCTTGCCGGATTTAAGGGCACCTTGCTGGATTTATGGCGACCACGCCGGGAATATGGCGACCTTCCCTGATTTGTGGACACCTTGCCGGATTTCTGGCGACCTTGCCGGAAATATGGCGACCTTGCCGGATTTGTGGTGACCTTGCCGGTTTATGGCGACCTTGCCGGAAATATGGCGACCTTGCCGGATTTATGGAAACCTTGCCGGATTTATGGCGACCTTGCCGCAAATATGGCGACCTCGCCGGGTTTATGGCGACCTTGCCGGATTTGCGGCGACCTTGCCGGATATATGGCGACCTCGCAGGATTTATAGCGACCGTGCCGGATTTGTGGCGACCTTGCCGGATTTATGCTGACCTCGCCGGAAATGTGGCGACCTTGCCGGGTTTATGGTGACCTTTCCGGATTTGTGGCGACCTCGCCGTAAATGTGGCGACCTTGCCGTATTTGAGGCCTCCTTGCCGGATTTATGGCGACCTCGCCGGAAATATGGCGACCTTGCCGGATTTGATGCCACCTTGCCGGATTTATGGCGGCCTCGCCGAAAATATGGCGACATTCCCTGATTTGTGGCCACCATGCCGGATTTATGGCGAACTTGCCGGAAATATGGCTACCTTGTCGGATTTGTGGCCACCTTGCCGGATTTATGACGACCATGCCGGAAATATGGCGACCTTGCCGGATTTGTGGCGACCTTGCCGGATTTATGGCGACCTTCCCGGAAATATGGCAACCTTGACGGATTTGTGGCGACCTTGCCGCATTTATGGCGACCTTGCCGAAAATATGGCGACTGCCGGATTTATGGCGACCTTGCCGGATTTATGGCGACCTTGCCGGAAATATGGAGATCTTGCCGGATTTGTGGCGACCTTGCCGGATTTGTGGCGATATTGCCGGAAATATGGCGAACTTCCCTGATTTGTGGACACCATGCCGGATTTATGGCGAACTTGCCTTAAATATGGCGACCTTGCCGGAATGTGGCGACCGTGCTGGATTTGTGGCGACGATGCCGGATTTATGGCTACCTTGCCGAAATGTTGCGACCTTGCCGGATTTGTGGCGACCTTGCCGAATTTATGGCGACCTTGCCGAAATGTGGCTACCTTGCCGGATTTGTGGCGAACTTGCCGGATTTATGGCGACCTTGCCGGAAATGTGGCGACCTTGCCGGGTTTGTGGCGACCTTGCCGGATCTATGGCGACATTGCTTGAAATGTGGCGACCTTGCCGGATTTAACGCGACCTTGCCGAATTTATGGCTACCTTGATGGAAATGTGGCGACCTTGCGGATTTGACGCCACCTTGCAGGATTTATGGCGACCTTGTCGGAAATATGGCGACCTTGCCGCATTTGAGGCAAACTAGCCGGATTTATGGTGACCTTGTCGGGAATATGGCGACCTTGCCGGGTTTATGGCGACCTTGCCGGAAATATGGCGACCTTGCCGGATTTATGGCAACCTTGCCGGATTTATGGCGAGATTGCTGGAAATATGGCGACCTTGCCGGATTTGTGGCGTCCTAGCCGGATTTATGGCGATCGTGCCGGAAATACGGCCACCTTGCCGGATTTGTGGGGATCATGCCAAATTTATGGCGACCTTGCCGCAAATATGGCGACCTTGCCGGATTTGTGGCGACCTTGCCTGATTTATCGCGACCGTGCCGGAAATATGATGACATTGCCGGATTTATGGCGACCTTGCCGGAAATATAGCGACCGTGTCGGAAATATGGCGACCTTGCCGGGTTTATGGCGACCTCGCGGGAAAAGTAGCGACCTTGCCGGATTTATGGCGACCTCGCCGGATTTATGGCGACCTCGCCGGAAATGTGGCGACCTTGCCGGATTTGAGGCAACCTTGCCGGATTCATGGCGACCTCGCCGAAAATATGGCGACCTTGCCGGATTTAAGGGCACCTTGCTGGATTTATGGCGACCTCGCCGGGAATATGGCGACCTTCCCTGATTTGTGGACACCATGCCGGATTTCTGGCGACCTTGCCGGAAATATGGCGACCTTGCCGGATTTGTGGTGACCTTGCCGGATTATGGCGACCTTGCCGGAAATATGGCGACCTTGCCGGATTTATGGCGACCTTGCCGGATTTATGGCGACCTTGCCGCAAATATGGCGACCTCGCCGGGTTTATGGCGACCTTGCCGGATTTGTGGCCACCTTGCCGGAAATATGGTGACCTTGCCGGATTTGCGGCGTCCTTGCCGGGTTTATGGCGACCTTTCCGGATTTGTGGCGACCTCGCCGTAAATGTGGCGACCTTGCCGTATTTGAGGCCTCCTTGCCGGATTTATGGCGACCTCGCCGGAAATATGGCGACCTTGCCGGATTTGATGCCACCTTGCCGGATTTATGGCGACCTCGCCGGAAATATGGCGACCTTCCCTGATTTGTGGCCACCATGCCGGATTTATGGCTACCTTCCCGGAAATATGGCAACCTTGACGGATTTGTGGCGACCTTGCCGCATTTATGGCGACCTTGCCGAAAATATGGCGACTGCCGGATTTATGGCGACCTTGCCGGATTTATGGCGACCTTGCCGGAAATATGGAGATCTTGGCGGATTTGTGGCGACCTTGCCGGATTTGTGACGATATTGCCGGAAATATGGCGACCTTGCCGGATTTATGGCAACCTTGCCGGAGTTGTGGCGACCTTGCCGGATTTATGGCGATATTGCCAGAAATATGGCGACCTTTCCGGATTTATGGCGACCTTGCCGGAAATATGGCGAACTTCCCTGATTTGTGGCCACCATGCCGGATTTATGGCGAACTTGCCTTAAATATGGCGACCTTGCCGGAATGTGGCGACCGTGCTGCATTTGTGGCGACGATGCCGGATTTATGGCTACCTTGCCGAAATGTTGCGACCTTGCCGGATTTGTGGCGACCTTGCCGGATTTATGGCGACCTTGCCGAAATGTGGCTACCTTGCCGGATTTGTGGAGAACTTGCCGGATTTATGGCGACCTTGCCGGAAATGTGGCGACCTTGCCGGGTTTGTGGCGACCTTGCCGGATCTATGGCGACATTGCTTGAATTGTGGCGACCTTGCCGGATTTAACGCGACCTTGCCGAATTTATGGCTACTTGATGGAAATGTGGCGACCTTGCGGATTTGACGCCACCTTGCAGGATTTATGGCGACCTTGTCGGAAATATGGCGACCTTGCCGCATTTGAGGCAAACTAGCCGGATTTATGGTGACCTTGTCGGGAATATGGCGACATTGCCGGGTTTATGGCGACCTTTCCGGAAATATGGCGACCTTGCCGGATTTATGGCAACCTTGCCGGATTTATGGCGAGATTGCTGGAAATATGGCGACCTTGCCGGATTTGAGGCGTCCTAGCCGGATTTGTGTCGACCTTGCCGGATTTATGGCGACCTTCCCGGAAATATGGCAACCTTGACGGATTTGTGGCGACCTTGCCGGGTTTATGGCGACCTTGCCGGAAATATGGCGACCTTGCCGGATTTATGGCGACCTTGCCGGATTTATGGCGACCTTGCCGGAAATATGGCGACCTTCCCTGATTTGTGGCCACCATGCCGGATTTATGGCGAACTTGCCGGAAATATGGCTACCTTGTCGGATTTGTGGCCACCTTGCCGGATTTATGACGACCATGCCGGAAATATGGCGACCTTGCCGGATTTGTGGCGACCTTGCCGGATTTATGGCGACCTTCCCGGAAATATGGCAACCTTGACGGATTTGTGGCGACCTTGCCGCATTTATGGCGACCTTGCCGAAAATATGGCGACTGCCGGATTTATGGCGACCTTGCCGGATTTATGGCGACCTTGCCGGAAATATGGAGATCTTGCCGGATTTGTGGCGACCTTGCCGGATTTGTGGCGATATTGCCGGAAATATGGCGACCTTGCCGGATTTATGGCAACCTTGTCGGGTTTGTGGCGACCTTGCCGGATCTATGGCGACATTGCTTGAAATGTGGCGACCTTGCCGGATTTAACGCGACCTTGCCGAATTTACAATTTTAACATTACATCCCAACTTCTATATTCAATGCTCTGATTTATAAAGGCAAGCACACCAAAAGCTTTCTTTACCACCCTATCTACATGAGATTCCACCTTCAGGGAACTATGCACAGTTATTCCTAGATCCCTCTGTTCAGCTGCATTCCTCAATTCCCTACCATTTTCCATGTACGTCCTATTTTGATTTGTCCTGCCGAGATGTAGTACCTCACATTTATCAGCATTAAACTCCATCTGCCATCTTTCAGCCCACTTCCAAAGCCGACCTTGCCGGAAATGTGGCGACTTTGCCGGATTTGTGGAGACCTTGCCGGATATATGGCGACATTGCCGGACATGGGGAGTCCTTGCCGGAAATATGGCGACCTTGCCGGATTTGTGGCGACCTTGCCGGATTTATGGCGACCTTCCCGGAAATATGGCAACCTTGACGGATTTGTGGCGACCTTGCTGCATTTCTGGCGACCTTGCCGGATATATGGCGACCTTGCCGGAAATGTGGCGACCTTGCCGGAAATGTGGCGACCTTGCCAGATTTGTGGCAACCTTGCCGGATTTATGGCGACCTTGCCGGAAATGTGGCGACTTTGTCTGATTTGTGGCGACCTTGCGGGTTTATTGCGACCTTGACAGAAATATGGCGATCTTGCCGGATGTATGGCGGTCTCGCCGGAAATATGGCGACCTTGCCGGATTTGTGGAGTCATTGTCGGATTTATGGCGACCTTGCCGGAAATGTGGCGACCTTGCCGGAAATGTGGCGACCTTGCCGGATTTGTGGCGACTTTGTCTGATTTAAAGCGACCTTGTCGGTTTGTGTCGATCTTGCCGGATTTATGGCGGCCTTGCCGGAAATGTGGCGACCTTGCCGGATTTGTGGCGACCTTGCCGGATTTATGGCGACCTTGCCGGATTTATGGCGACCTTGCAGGTTTATGGCGACCATGCTGGAAATATGGCGACCTTGCCGGATTTGTGGCGACCTTGCCGGATTTATTGCGACCTTGCCGGAAATATGGCGACATTGCCGGATTTGTGGCGACCTTGCCGGATTTATGGCGAACTTGCCGGAAATATGGCAACCTTTTCGTATTTGTGGCGACCTTGCCGGATTTGTGGCGTCCTTGCCTCATTTGAGGCGACCTTGCCGGATTTATGGCGACCATGCCGGAAATATGGCGACCTTGCCGGATTTGTGACGACCTTGCCGGATTTATGGCGACCTTGCCGGATATATGGCCACCTTGCCGGATTTATGGCGTCTGACGGAAATATGGCGACCTTGCCGGATTTGTGGCGACCTTGCTGCATTTATGGCGACCTTGTGGGATTTGTGGCGACCTTGCCGGATCTATGGCGACATTGCTTGAAATGTGGCGACCTTGTTGGATTTAATGCGACCTTGCCGAATTTATGGCTACCTTGATGGAAATGTGGCGACCTTGCGGATTTGACGCCACCTTGCCGGATTTATGGCGACCTTGCCGGAAATATGGCGACCGTGTCGGAAATATGACGACCTTGCCGGGTTTATGGCGACCTTGCGGGAAAAGTGGCGACCTTGCCGGATTTATGGCGACCTTGCCGGTTTTATGGCGACATCGCCGGAAATGTGGCGACCTTGCCGGATTTGAGGCAACCTTGCCGGATTTATGGCGACCTCGCCGAAAATATGGCGACCTTGCCGGATTTAAGGGCACCTTGCTGGGTCTATGGCGACCTCGCCGGGAATATGGCGACCTTCCCTGATTTGTGGACACCATGCCGGATTTCGGGCGACCTTGCCGGAAATATGGCGACCTTGCCGGATTTGTGGCGACCTTGCCGGGTTTATGGCGACCTTGCCGGAAATATGGCGACCTTGCCGGATTTATGGCTACCTTGCCGGACTTATGGCGACCTTGCCGGAAATACGGCGACCTCGCCGGGTTTATGGCGACCTTGCCGGATTTGTGGCCACCTTGCCGGAAATATGGCGACCTTGCCGGATTTGCGGCGACCTTGCCGGATATATGGCGACCTCGCCGGAAATGTGGCGACCTTGCCGGATTTGTGGCGATATTGTCGGAAATATGGCGACCTTATCGGATTTATGGCAACCTTGCCGGATTTGTGGCGACCTTGCCGGATTTATGGCGATATTGCCAGAAATATGGCGAGCTTTCCGGATTTATGGCGACCTTGCCGGAAATATGGCGAACTTCCCTGATTTGTGGCCACCATGCCGGATATATGGCGAACTTGCCGGAAATATGGCGACCTTGCCGGAATGTGGCGACCGTGCTGGATTTGTGGCGACGATGCCGGATTTATGGCGACCTTCCCGGAAATATGGCAACCTTGACGGATTTGTGGCGACCTTGCCGGGTTTATGGCGACCTTGCCGGAAATATGGCGACCTTGCCGGATTTATGGCGACCTTGCCGGATTTATGGCGACCTTGCCGGAAATATGGCGACCTTCCCTGATTTGTGGCCACCATGCCGGATTTATGGCGAACTTGCCGGAAATATGGCTACCTTGTCGGATTTGTGGCCACCTTGCCGGATTTATGACGACCATGCCGGAAATATGGCGACCTTGCCGGATTTGTGGCGACCTTGCCGGATTTATGGCGACCTTCCCGGAAATATGGCAACCTTGACGGATTTGTGGCGACCTTGCCGCATTTATGGCGACCTTGCCGAAAATATGGCGACTGCCGGATTTATGGCGACCTTGCCGGATTTATGGCGACCTTGCCGGAAATATGGAGATCTTGCCGGATTTGTGGCGACCTTGCCGGATTTGTGGCGATATTGCCGGAAATATGGCGACCTTGCCGGATTTATGGCAACCTTGTCGGGTTTGTGGCGACCTTGCCGGATCTATGGCGACATTGCTTGAAATGTGGCGACCTTGCCGGATTTAACGCGACCTTGCCGAATTTACAATTTTAACATTACATCCCAACTTCTATATTCAATGCTCTGATTTATAAAGGCAAGCACACCAAAAGCTTTCTTTACCACCCTATCTACATGAGATTCCACCTTCAGGGAACTATGCACAGTTATTCCTAGATCCCTCTGTTCAGCTGCATTCCTCAATTCCCTACCATTTTCCATGTACGTCCTATTTTGATTTGTCCTGCCGAAATGTAGTACCTCACATTTATCAGCATTAAACTCCATCTGCCATCTTTCAGCCCACTTCCAAAGCCGACCTTGCCGGAAATGTGGCGACTTTGCCGGATTTGTGGAGACCTTGCCGGATATATGGCGACATTGCCGGACATGGGGAGTCCTTGCCGGAAATATGGCGACCTTGCCGGATTTGTGGCGACCTTGCCGGATTTATGGCGACCTTCCCGGAAATATGGCAACCTTGACGGATTTGTGGCGACCTTGCTGCATTTCTGGCGACCTTGCCGGATATATGGCGACCTTGCCGGAAATGTGGCGACCTTGCCGGAAATGTGGCGACCTTGCCAGATTTGTGGCAACCTTGCCGGATTTATGGCGACCTTGCCGGAAATGTGGCGACTTTGTCTGATTTGTGGCGACCTTGCGGGTTTATTGCGACCTTGACAGAAATATGGCGATCTTGCCGGATGTATGGCGGTCTCGCCGGAAATATGGCGACCTTGCCGGATTTGTGGAGTCATTGTCGGATTTATGGCGACCTTGCCGGAAATGTGGCGACCTTGCCGGAAATGTGGCGACCTTGCCGGATTTGTGGCGACTTTGTCTGATTTAAAGCGACCTTGTCGGTTTGTGTCGATCTTGCCGGATTTATGGCGGCCTTGCCGGAAATGTGGCGACCTTGCCGGATTTGTGGCGACCTTGCCGGATTTATGGCGACCTTGCCGGATTTATGGCGACCTTGCAGGTTTATGGCGACCATGCTGGAAATATGGCGACCTTGCCGGATTTGTGGCGACCTTGCCGGATTTATTGCGACCTTGCCGGAAATATGGCGACATTGCCGGATTTGTGGCGACCTTGCCGGATTTATGGCGAACTTGCCGGAAATATGGCAACCTTTTCGTATTTGTGGCGACCTTGCCGGATTTGTGGCGTCCTTGCCTCATTTGAGGCGACCTTGCCGGATTTATGGCGACCATGCCGGAAATATGGCGACCTTGCCGGATTTGTGGCGACCTTGCCGGATTTATGGCGACCTTGCCGGATATATGGCCACCTTGCCGGATTTATGGCGTCTGACGGAAATATGGCGACCTTGCCGGATTTGTGGCGACCTTGCTGCATTTATGGCGACCTTGTGGGATTTGTGGCGACCTTGCCGGATCTATGGCGACATTGCTTGAAATGTGGCGACCTTGTTGGATTTAATGCGACCTTGCCGAATTTATGGCTACCTTGATGGAAATGTGGCGACCTTGCGGATTTGACGCCACCTTGCCGGATTTATGGCGACCTTGCCGGAAATATGGCGACCGTGTCGGAAATATGACGACCTTGCCGGGTTTATGGCGACCTCGCGGGAAAAGTGGCGACCTTGCCGGATTTATGGCGACCTTGCCGGTTTTATGGCGACATCGCCGGAAATGTGGCGACCTTGCCGGATTTGAGGCAACCTTGCCGGATTTATGGCGACCTCGCCGAAAATATGGCGACCTTGCCGGATTTAAGGGCACCTTGCTGGGTCTATGGCGACCTCGCCGGGAATATGGCGACCTTCCCTGATTTGTGGACACCATGCCGGATTTCGGGCGACCTTGCCGGAAATATGGCGACCTTGCCGGATTTGTGGCGACCTTGCCGGGTTTATGGCGACCTTGCCGGAAATATGGCGACCTTGCCGGATTTATGGCTACCTTGCCGGACTTATGGCGACCTTGCCGGAAATACGGCGACCTCGCCGGGTTTATGGCGACCTTGCCGGATTTGTGGCCACCTTGCCGGAAATATGGCGACCTTGCCGGATTTGCGGCGACCTTGTCGGATATATGGCGACCTCGCCGGAAATGTGGCGACCTTGCCGGATTTGTGGCGATATTGTCGGAAATATGGCGACCTTATCGGATTTATGGCAACCTTGCCGGATTTGTGGCGACCTTGCCGGATTTATGGCGATATTGCCAGAAATATGGCGAGCTTTCCGGATTTATGGCGACCTTGCCGGAAATATGGCGAACTTCCCTGATTTGTGGCCACCATGCCGGATTTATGGCGAACTTGCCGGAAATATGGCGACCTTGCCGGAATGTGGCGACCGTGCTGGATTTGTGGCGACGATGCCGGATTTATGGCTACCTTGCCGAAATGTTGCGACCTTGCCGGATTTGTGGCGACCTTGCCAGATTTATGGCGACCTTGCCGAAATGTGGCTACCTTGCCGGATTTGTGGCGAACATGCCGCATTTATGGCGACCTTGCCGGAAATGTGGCGACCTTGCCGGGTTTGTGGCGACCTTGCCGGATCTATGGCGACATTGCTTGAAATGTGGCGACCTTGCCGGATTTAACGCGACCTTGCCGAATTTATGGCTACCTTGATGGAAATGTGGCGACCTTGCGGATTTGACGCCACCTTGCAGGATTTATGGCGACCTTGTCGGAAATATGGCGACCTTGCCGCATTTGAGGCAAACTAGCCGGATTTATGGTGACCTTGTCTGAAATATGGCGACCTTGCCGGGTTTATGGCGACCTTGCCGGAAATATGGCGACCTTGCCGGATTTATGGCAACCTTGCCGGATTTATGGCGAGATTGCTGGAAATATGGCGACCTTGCCGGATTTGTGGCGTCCTAGCTGGATTTGTGTCGACCTTGCCGGATTTATGGCGACCTTCCCGGAAATATGGCAACCTTGACGGATTTGTGGCGACCTTGCCGGGTTTATGGCGACCTTGCCGGAAATATGGCGACCTTGCCGGATTTATGGCGACCTTGCCGGATTTATGGCGACCTTGCCGGAAATATGGCGACCTCGCCGGGTTTATGGCGACCTTGCCGGATTTGTGGCCACCTTGCCGGATATATGGCGACCTCGCCGGATTTATAGCGACCGTGCCGGATTTGTGGCGATCTTGCCGGATTTATGGCGACCTCGCCGGAAATGTGGCGACCTTGCCGGGTTTATGGCGACCTTTCCGGATTTATGGCGACCTCGCCGTAAAAGTGGCGACCTTGCCGTATTTGAGGCCTCCTTGCCGGATTTATGGCGACCTCGCCGGAAATATGGCGACCTTGCCGGATTTGATGCCACCTTGCCGGATTTATGGCGACCTCGCCGGAAATATGGCGACCTTCCCTGATTTGTGGCCACCATGCCGGATGTATGGCGAACTTGCCGGAAATATGGCTACCTTGTCGGATTTGTGGCCACCTTGCCGGATTTATGACGACCATGCCGGAAATATGGCGACCTTGCCGGATTTGTGGCGACCTTGCCGGATTTATGGCGACCTTCCCGGAAATATGGCAACCTTGACGGATTTGTGGCGACCTTGCCGCATTTATGGCGACCTTGCCGGAAATATGGCGATTGCCGGATTTATGGCGACCTTGCCGGATTTATGGCGACCTTGCCGGAAATATGGAGAACTTGCCGGATTTGTGGCGACCTTGCCGGATTTGTGGCGATATTGCCGGAAATATGGCGACCTCGCCGGGTTTATGACGACCTTGCCGGATTTGTCGCCACCTTGCCGGAAATATGGCGACCTTGCCGGATTTGCGGCGACCTTGCCGGATATATGGCGACCTCGCCGGATTTATTGCGACCTTGCCGGATTTGTGGCGACCTTGCCGGATTTATGGCGACCTTGCCGGATTTATGGCGACCTCGCCGTAAATGTGGCGACCTTGCCGGATTTGAGGCCTCCTTGCCTGATTTATGGCGACCTCGCCGGAAATATGGCGACCTTGCCGGATTTATGGCGACCTTGCCGGAAATATGGCGACCTCGCCGGGTTTATGGCGACCTGGCCGGATTTGTGGCCTCCTTCCCGGATTTATGGCGACCTTGACGGATTTATGGCGACCTTGCCGGAAATATGGCGACCTTGCCGGATTTGTGGCGACCTTGCCGGGTTTATCGCGACCTTGCCGTAAATATGACGACCTTGCCGGATTTATTGCGACCTTGCCGGATTTATGGCGACCTTGCCGGAAATATGGCGACCTCGCCGTGTTTATGGCGATCTTGCCGGATTTGTGGCCACCTTGCCGGAAATATGGCGACCTTGCCGGATTTGCGGCGACCTTGCCGGATATATGACGACCTCGCCGGATTTATTGCGACCTTGCCGGATTTGTGTCGACCTTGCCGGGTTTATGGCGACCTTGCCGGATTTATGGCGACCTCGCCGTAAATGTGGCGACCTTGCCGGATTTGAGGCCTCCTTGCCGGATTTATGGCGACCTCGCGGGAAATATGGCGACCTTGCCGGATTTGATGCCACCTTGCCGGATTTATGGTGACCTCGCCGGAAATATGGCGACCTTCCCTTATTTGTGGCCCCCATGCCGGATTTATGGCGAACTTGCCGGAAATATGGCTACCTTGTCGGATTTGTGGCCACCTTGCCGGATTTATGACGACCATGCCGGAAATATGGCGACCTTGTCGGATTTGTGGCGACCTTTCCGGATTTATGGCGACCTTGCCGGAAATATGGCAACCTTGACGGATATGTGGCGACATTGCCGGATTTATGGCGTCCTTGCCGGATATATGGCGACCTTGCCGGATTTGTGGCGACCTTGCCGCATTTATGGCGACCTTGCCGGAAATATGGCGACTGCCGGATTTATGGCGACCTTGCCGGATTTATGGCGACCTTGCCGGAAATATGGAGAACTTGCCGGATTTGTGGCGACCTTGCCGGATTTGTGGCGATATTGCCGGAAATATGGCGACCTTGCCGGATTAATGGCGACCTTGCCGGATTTGTGGCGACCTTGCCAGAAATATGGTGAACTTCCCTGATTTGTGGCCACCATGCCGGATTTATGGCGAACTTGCCGGAAATATGGCGACCTTGCCGGATTTATGGCGACCTTGCCGGAAATATGGCGACCATGCCTGATTTATGGCGACCGTGCCGGAAATATGGCGACCATGCCGGATTTGTGGCGACCTTGCCGGATTTATCGCGACCGTGCCGGAAATATGGCGACATTGCCGGATTTATGGCGACCTTGCCGGAAATATGGCGACCGTGCCGGAAATATGGCGACCTTGCCGGGTTTATGGCCACCTCGCCGGAAAAGTGGCGACCTTGCCGGATTTCTGGCGACCTCGCCGAAAATATGGCTACCTTGCCGGATTTAAGGGCACCTTGCTGGATTTATGGCGACCTCGCCGGAAATATGGCGACCTTCCCTGATTTGTGGACACCATGCTGGATTTCTGGCGACCTTGCAGGAAAAATGGCTACCTTGCCGGATTTGTGTCGACCTTGCCGGGTTTATGGCGACCTTGCCGGATTTATGGCGACCTCGCCGTAAATGTGGCGACCTTGCCGGATTTGAGGCCTCCTTGCCGGATTTATGGCGACCTCGCGGGAAATATGGCGACCTTGCCGGATTTGATGCCACCTTGCCGGATTTATGGTGACCTCGCCGGAAATATGGCGACCTTCCCTTATTTGTGGCCACCATGCCGGATTTATGGCGAACTTGCCGGAAATATGGCTACCTTGTCGGATTTGTGGCCACCTTGCCGGATTTATGACGACCATGCCGGAAATATGGCGACCTTGCCGGATTTGTGGCGACCTTTCCGGATTTATGGCGACGTTGCCGGAAATATGGCAACCTTGACGGATATGTGGCGACCTTGCCGGATTTATGGCGTCCTTGCCGGATATATGGCGACCTTGCCGGATTTGTGGCGACCTTGCCGCATTTATGGCGACCTTGCCGGAAATATGGCGACTGCCGGATTTATGGCGACCTTGCCGGATTTATGGCGACCTTGCCGGAAATATGGAGAACTTGCCGGATTTGTGGCGACCTTGCCGGATTTGTGGCGATATTGCCGGAAATATGGCGACCTTGCCGGATTAATGGCGACCTTGCCGGATTTGTGGCGACCTTGCCGGAAATATGGTGAACTTCCCTGATTTGTGGCCACCATGCCGGATTTATGGCGAACTTGCCGGAAATATGGCGACCTTGCCGGATTTATGGCGACCTTGCCGGAAATATGGCGACCATGCCTGATTTATGGCGACCGTGCCGGAAATATGGCGACCATGCCGGATTTGTGGCGACCTTGCCGGATTTATCGCGACCGTGCCGGAAATATGGCGACATTGCCGGATTTATGGCGACCTTGCCGGAAATATGGCGACCGTGCCGGAAATATGGCGACCTTGCCGGGTTTATGGCCACCTCGCCGGAAAAGTGGCGACCTTGCCGGATTTCTGGCGACCTCGCCGAAAATATGGCTACCTTGCCGGATTTAAGGGCACCTTGCTGGATTTATGGCGACCTCGCCGGAAATATGGCGACCTTCCCTGATTTGTGGACACCATGCTGGATTTCTGGCGACCTTGCAGGAAAAATGGCTACCTTGCCGGATTTGTGGCAACCTTGCCGCATTTATGGCGACCTTGCCGGAAATATGGCGACTGTCGGATTTATGGCGACCTTGCCGGATTTATGGCGACCTTGCCGGAAATATGGAGAACTTGCCGGATTTTGTGGGAACCTTGCCGGATTTGTGGCGATATTGCCGGAAATATGGCGACCTTGCCGGATTTGTGGCGACCTTGCCGGATTTATGGCGACCTTGCCGGATTTATGGCGACCTCGCCGTAAATGTGGCGACCTTGCCGGATTTGAGGCCTCCTTGCCGGATTTATGGCGACCTCGCCGGAAATATGGCGACCTTCCCTTATTTGTGGCCACCATGCCGGATTTATGGCGAACTTGCCGGAAATATGGCTACCTTGTCGGATTTGTGGCCACCTTGCCGGATTTATGACGACCATGCCGGAAATATGGCGACCTTGCCGGATTTGTGGCGACCTTGCCGGAAATATGGAGAACTTGCCGGATTTGTGGCGACCTTGCCGGATTTGTGGCGATATTGCCGGAAATATGGCGACCTTGCCGGATTAATGGCGACCTTGCCGGATTTGTGGCGACCTTGCCGGATTTATGGCGATATTGCCGGAAATATGGCGACCTTGCCGAATTTATGGCGACCTTGCCGGAAATATGGCGAACTTCCCTGATATGTGGCCACCATGCCGAATTTATGGCGAACTTGCCGGAAATATGGCGACCTTGCCGGATTTATGGCGACCTTGCCGGAAATATGGCGACCTTGCCTGATTTGTGGCGACCTTGCCGGATTTATGGCGACCGTGCCGGAAATATGGCGACCTTGCCGGATTTGTGGCGACCTTGCCGGATTTATCGCGACCGTGCCGGATATATGGCGACATTGCCGGATTTATGGCGACCTCGCCGGAAATATGGCGACCGTGCCGGAAATATGGCGACCTTGCCGGGTTTATGGCGACCTCGCCGGAAAAGTGGCGACCTTGCCGGATTTCTGGCGACCTCGCCGAAAATATGGCTACCTTGCCGTATTTAAGGGCACCTTGCTGGATTTATGGCGATCTCGCCGGAAATATGGCGACCTTCCGTGATTTGTGGACACCATGCTGGATTTATGGCGACCTTGCCGGAAAAATGGCTACCTTGCCGGATTTGTGGCCACCTTGCCGCATTTATGGCGACCTTGCCGGAAATATGGCGACTGCCGGATTTATGGCGACCTTGCCGGATTTATGGCTACCTTGCCGGAAATATGGAGAACTTGCCGGATTTGTGGCGACCTTGCCGGATTTGTGGCGATATTGCCGGAAATATGGCGACCTTGCCGGATTAATGGCGACCTTGCCGGATTTGTGGCGACCTTGCCGGATTTATGGCGATATTGCCGGATTTATGGCGACCTTGCCGGAAATATGGCGACCGTGCCGGAAATATGGCGACCTTGCCGGGTTTATGGCCACCTCGCCGGAAAAGTGGCGACCTTGCCGGATTTCTGGCGACCTCGCCGAAAATATGGCTACCTTGCCGGATTTAAGGGCACCTTGCTGGATTTATGGCGACCTCGCCGGAAATATGGCGACCTTCCCTGATTTGTGGACACCATGCTGGATTTCTGGCGACCTTGCAGGAAAAATGGCTACCTTGCCGGATTTGTGGCAACCTTGCCGCATTTATGGCGACCTTGCCGGAAATATGGCGACTGTCGGATTTATGGCGACCTTGCCGGATTTATGGCGACCTTGCCGGAAATATGGAGAACTTGCCGGATTTGTGGGAACCTTGCCGGATTTGTGGCGATATTGCCGGAAATATGGCGACCTTGCCGGATTTGTGGCGACCTTGCCGGATTTATGGCGACCTTGCCGGATTTATGGCGACCCCGCCGTAAATGTGGCGACCTTGCCGGATTTGAGGCCTCCTTGCCGGATTTATGGCGACCTCGCCGGAAATATGGCGACCTTCCCTTATTTGTGGCCACCATGCCGGATTTATGGCGAACTTGCCGGAAATATGGCTACCTTGTCGGATTTGTGGCCACCTTGCCGGATTTATGACGACCATGCCGGAAATATGGCGACCTTGCCGGATTTGTGGCGACCTTGCCGGAAATATGGAGAACTTGCCGGATTTGTGGCGACCTTGCCGGATTTGTGGCGATATTGCCGGAAATATGGCGACCTTGCCGGATTAATGGCGACCTTGCCGGATTTGTGGCGACCTTGCCGGATTTATGGCGATATTGCCGGAAATATGGCGACCTTGCCGAATTTATGGCGACCTTGCCGGAAATATGGCGAACTTCCCTGATATGTGGCCACCATGCCGAATTTATGGCGAACTTGCCGGAAATATGGCGACCTTGCCGGATTTATGGCGACCTTGCCGGAAATATGGCGACCTTGCCTGATTTGTGGCGACCTTGCCGGATTTATGGCGACCGTGCCGGAAATATGGCGACCTTGCCGGATTTGTGGCGACCTTGCCGGATTTATCGCGACCGTGCCGGAAATATGGCGACATTGCCGGATTTATGGCGACCTCGCCGGAAATATGGCGACCGTGCCGGAAATATGGCGACCTCGCCGGGTTTATGGCGACCTCGCCGGAAAAATGGCGACCTTGCCGGATTTCTGGCGACCTCGCCGAAAATATGGCTACCTTGCCGTATTTAAGGGCACCTTGCTGGATTTATGGCGATCTCGCCGGAAATATGGCGACCTTCCGTGATTTGTGGACACCATGCTGGATTCATGGCGACCTTGCCGGAAAAATGGCTACCTTGCCGGATTTGTGGCCACCTTGCCGCATTTATGGCGACCTTGCCGGAAATATGGCGACTGCCGGATTTATGGCGACCTTGCCGGATTTATGGCGACCTTGCCGGAAATATGGAGAACTTGCCGGATTTGTGGCGACCTTGCCGGATTTGTGGCGATATTGCCGGAAATATGGCGACCTTGCCGGATTAATGGCGACCTTGCCGGATTTGTGGCGACCTTGCCGGATTTATGGCGATATTGCCGGAAATATGGCGACCTTGCCGGATTTATGGCGACCTTGCCGGAAATATGGCGAACTTCCCTGATTTGTGGCCACCATGCCGGATTTATGGCGAACTTGCCGAAAATATGGCGACCTTGCCGGATTTATGGCAATCTTGCCGGAAATATGGCGACCTTGCCTGATTTGTGGCGGCCTTGCCGGATTTGTGGCCACCTTGCCGGATATATGGCGACCTTGCCGGATTTGCGGCGACCTTGCCGGATTTATTGCGATGGCGCCACAAATACGGCCACCTTGACGGATTTGTGGCGATCATGCCAGATTTATGGCGACCTTGCCCGAATTATGGCGACCTTGCGGATTTGTGGCGACCTTGCCGGATTTATCGCGACCGTGCCGGAAATATGGCGACATTGCCGGATTTATGGCGACCTTGCCGGAAATATGGCGACCGTGCCGGAAATATGGCGAACTTGCCGGGTTTATGGCGACCTCGCCGGAAAAGTGGCGACCTTGCCTGATTTCTGGCGACCTCGCCGAAAATATGGTTATCTTGCCGGATTTAAGGGCACCTTGCTGGATTTATGGCGACCTCGCCGGAAATATGTCGACCTTCCCTGATTTGTGGACACCATGCGGGATTTCTGGCGACCTTGCCGGAAAAATGGCTACCTTGCCGGATTTGTGGCCACCTTGCCGGATTTATGGCGACCTTGACGGATTTATGGCGACCTTGCCGGAAACATGGCGACCTTCCCGGATTTGTGGCGACCTTGCCGGGTTTATGGCGACCTTGCCGTAAATATGACGACCTTGACGGATTTATTGCGACCTTGCCGGAAATATGGCGACCTTCCCGGATTTATGGCGACCTTGCCGGAAATATGGCGACCTCGCCGGGTTTATGGCGACCTTGCCGGATTTGTGGCCACCTTGCCGGATTTATGGCGACCTTGACGGATTTATGGCGACCTTGCCGGAAATATGGCGACCTTGCCGGATTTGTGGCGACCTTGCCGGGTTTATGGCGACCTTGCCGTAAATATGACGACCTTGCCGGATTTATTGCGACCTTGCCGGAAATATGGCGACCTTCCCGGATTTATGGCGACCTTGCCGGAAATATGGCGACCTCGCCGGGTTTATGGCGACATTGCCGGATTTGTGGCCACCTTGCCGGATTTATGGCGACCTTGACGGATTTATGGCGACCTTGCCGGAAATATGGCGACCTTGCCGGATTTGTGGCGACCTTGCCGGGTTTATGGCGACCATGCCAGATTTGTGGCGACTTCGCCGGATATATGGCGACATTGCCGGATTTGTGGCGACCTTGCCGCATTTATGGCGTCCTTGCCGGAAATATGGCGACTGCCGGATTTATGGCGACCTTGCCGGAAATATGGCGACCTTGCCGGATTTGTGGCGACCTTGCCGGATTTATGGCGACCGTGCCTGCAATATGGCGACCTTGCCGGATTTGTGGCGACCTTGCCGGATTTATGGCGATGGCGCCACAAATACGGCCACCTTGCCGGATTTGTGGCGACCTTGCCGGATTTATCGCGACCGTGCCGGAAATATGTCGACCGAGCCGGAAATATGGCGACATTGCCGGATTTATGGCGACCTTGCCGGAAATATGGCGACCTTGCCGGGTTTATGGCGACCTCGCCGGAAAAGTGGCGACCTTGCCGGATTTCTGGCGACCTCGCCGAAAATATGGCTACCTTGCCGGATTTAAGGGCACCTTGCTGGATTTATGGCGACCTCGCCGGAAATATGGTGACCTTCCCTGATTTGTGGACACCATGCTGGATTTCTGGCGACCTTGCCGGAAAAATGGCTACCTTGCCGGATTTGTGGCCACCTTGCCGGATTTATGGCGACCTTCACGGATTTATGGCGACCTTGCCGGAAATATGGCGACCTTGCCGGATTTGTGGCAACCTTGCCGGGTTTATGGCGACCTTGCCGTAAATATGACGACCTTGACGGATTTATTGCGACCTTGCCGGATTTATGGCGACCTTGCCGTAAATATGACGACCTTGCCGGACTTGTGGCCACCATGCCGGATTTATGGCGAACTTGCTGGAAATATGGCTACCTTGTCGGATTTGTGGCCACCTTGCCGGATTTATGACGACCATGCCGGAAATATGGCGACCTTGCCGGATTTGTGGCGACCTTGCCGGATTTATGGCGACCTTCCCGGAAATATGGCAACCTTGACGGATTTGTGGCGACCTTGCCGCATTTATGGCGACCTTGCCGGAAATATGGCGACTGCCGGATTTATGGCGACCTTGCCGGATTAATGGCGACCTTGCCGGAAATATGGAGAACTTGCCGGATTTGTGGCGACCTTGCCGGATTTGTGGCGATATTGCCGTAAATATGGCGACCTTGCCGGATTTATGGCGACCTTGCCGGATTTGTGGCGACCTTGCCGGATTTATGGCGATATTGCCGGAAATATGGCGACCTTTCCGGATTTATGGCGACCTTGCCGGAAATATGGCGAACTTCCCTGATTTGTGGCCACCATGCCGGATTTATGGCGAACGCCGCAAATATGGCGACCTTGCCGGATTTATGGCGACCTTGCTGGGTTTATGGCGTCCTTGCCGGATATATGGCGACATTGCCGGATTTGCGGCGACCTTGCCGCATTTATGGCGTCCTTGCCGGAAATATGGCGACTGCCGGATTTATGGCGACCTTGCCGGAAATATGGCGACCTTGCCGGATTTGTGGCGACCTTGCCGGATTTATGGCGACCGTGCCTGAAATATGGCGACCTTGCCGGATTTGTGGCGACCTTGCCGGATTTATGGCGATGGCGCCACAAATACGGCCACCTTGCCTGATTTGTGGCGATCATGCCAGATTTATGGCGACCTTGCCCGAAATATGGCGACCTTGCCGGATTTGTGGCGACCTTGCCGGATTTATCGCGACCGTGCCGGAAATGTGGCGACCGTGCCGGAAATATGGCGACATTGCCGGATTTATGGCGACCTTGCCGGAAATATGGCGACCTTGCCGGGTTTGTGGCGACCTCGCCGGAAAAGTGGCGACCTTGCCGGATTTCTGGCGACCTCGCCGAAAATATGGCTACCTTGCCGGATTTAAGGGCACCTTGCTGGATTTATGGTGACCTCGCCGGAAATATGGCGACCTTCCCTGATTTGTGGACACCATGCTGGATTTCTGGCGACCTTGCCGGAAAAATGGCTACCTTGCCGGATTTGTGGCCACGTTGCCGGATTTATGGCGACCTTCCCGGAAATATGGCAACCTTGACGGATTTGTGGCGACCTTGCCGCATTTATGGCGACCTTGCCGGAAATATGGCGACTGCCGGATTTATGGCGACCTTGCCGGATTTATGGCGACCTTGCCGGAAATATGGAGAACTTGCCGGATTTGTGGCGACCTTGCCGGGTTTATGGCGACCTCGCCGGAAAAGTGGCGACCTTGCCGGATTTCTGGCGACCTCGCCGAAAATATGGCTACCTTGCCGGATTTAAGGGCACCTTGCTGGATTTATGGCGACCTCGCCGGAAATATGGCGACCTTCCCTGATTTGTGGACACCATGCTGGATTTCTGGCGACCTTGCCGGAAAAATGGCTACCTTGCCGGATTTGTGGCCACCTTGCCGGATTAATGGCGACCTTCACGGATTTATGGCGACCTTGCCGGAAATATGGCGACAAAGTTGGAGCCCCCGGCAGGCGCTGGATTTACGGCCCCGCTCCGGTCGTTCCAACCCCGCGACTCGAGCTGGAGAAGTTGCGTTGCGGGAGCACCGGAAAGCGATCTTTCACCCGGACCGCGAACTCCCGATATCATAGTCCACAGGTCTGCAGCTGGAGCTCCGGAGTCGGGCCGCAGCAACGAGCCACCACCGCTCCGAGGCCGGCCAGCCCCACGATGGTGAGTCCGCAGCTCTGCAGGCTCCGCGACTGGAGCCCCCAGGTCGTCCCGGTCGGAGGCCGCTCCACGGAGCTAGGCCCCAACGACAACGGAGACCCGACAGGGAAAGGTCGGGTCTCCCGTGCAGGGAAGAGATTTTTAAAGTTTCCCCCTCCCCCCCCCCGCCCCCCACATATACACAATTAAAACAGTACAAAAAAAACACAAACAACTACTTTTAACTAGACAAAAATAAAAAAAAAAGACAGACGGGCTGTAGGGGCCGCTGCAGTAATCCGCGCCGCCGCACTCCGATATGGCGACCTTGCCGTATTTAAGGGCACCTTGCTGGATTTATGGCGACCTCGCCGGAAATATGGCGACCTTCCCTGATTTGTGGACACCATGCCGGATTTCTGGCGACCTTGGCTGAAAAATGGCTACCTTGCCGGATTTGTGGCCACCTTGCCGGAAATATGGCAACCTTGCCGGATTTGCGGCGACCTTGCCGGATATATGGCGACCTCGCCGGATTTATAGCGACCTTGCCCGATTTATGGCGAGCTTACCGGATTTATGGCGACCTCGCCGGAAATGTGGCGACCTTGCCGGGTTCATGGCGAGCTTGCCGGATTTATGGCGACCTCGCCGTAAATATGGCAACCTTGACGGATTTGTGGCGACCTTGCCGGATTTATGGCGTACTTGCCGGATATATGGCGACCTTGCCGGATTTGTGGCGACCTTGCCGCATTTATGGCGACCATGCCGGAAATATGGCGACTGCCGGATTTATGGCGACCTTGCCGGATTTATGGCGACTTTGCCGGAAATATGGAGAACCTGCCGGATTCGTGGCGACCTTGCCGGATTTGTGGCGATATTGCCGGAAATATGGCGACCTTGCCGGATTTATGGCGACCTTGCCGGATTTATGGCGACCTTGCCGGAAATATGGCGACCTCGCCGGGTTTATGGCGACCTTGCCGGATTTGTGGCCACCTTGCCGGAAATATGGCGACCTTGCCGGATTTGCGGCGACCTTGCCGGATTTATGGCGACCTCGCCGGATTTATTGCGACCTTGCCGGATTTGTGGCGACCTTGCCGGATTTATAGCGACCTTGCCGGATTTATGGCGACCTCGCCGTAAATGTGGCGACCTTGCCGGATATGAGGCCTCCTTGCCGGCTTTATGGCGACCTCGCCGGAAATATGGCGACCTTGCCGGATTTGATGCCACCTTGCCGCATTTATGGTGACCTCGCCGGAAATATGGCGACCTTCCCTTATTTGTGGCCACCATGCCGGATTTATGGCGAACTTGCCGGAAATATGGCTACCCTGTCGGATTTGTGGCCACCTTGCGGATTTATGACGACCATGCCGGAAATATGGCGACCTTGACGGATTTGTGGCGACCTTGCCGGATTTATGGCGATCGCGCCACATATACGGCCACCTTTCCGGATTTGTGGCGATCATGCCAGATTTATGGCGACCTTGCCGGAAATATGGCGACCTTGCGGGATTTATGGCGACCTTGCCGGAAATATGGCGACCTTGCCGGATTTGTGACGACCTTACCGCATTTATGGCGACCGTGCCGGAAATATGGCGACATTGCCGGATTTATGGCGACCTCGCCGGAAATATGGCGACCTTGCCGGATTTGATGCCACCTTGCCGGATTTATTGTGACCTCGCCGGAAATATGGCGACCTTCCCTTATTTGTGGCCACCATGCCGGATTTATGGCGAACTTGCCGGAAATATGGCTACCTTGTCGGATTTGTGGCCACCTTGCCGGATTTATGACGACCATGCCGGAAATATGGCGACCTTGCCGGATTTGTGGCGACCTTTCCGGATTTATGGCGACCTTGCCGGAAATATGGCAACCTTGACGGATTTGTGGCGACCTTGCCGGATTTATGGCGTCCTTGCCGGATATTCGGCGACCTTGCCGGATTTGTGGCGACCTTGCCGCATTTATGGCGACCTTGCCGGAAATATGGCGACTGCCGGATTTATGGCGACCTTGCCGGATTTATGGCGACCTTGCCGGAAATATGGAGAACTTGCCGGAATTGTGGCGACCTTGCCTGATTTGTGGCGATATTGCCGGAAATATGGCGACCTTGCCGGATTAATGGCGGCCTTGCCGGATTTGTGGCGACCTTGCCGGATTTATGGCGATATTGCTGGAAACATGGCGACCTTGCCGGATTTATGGCGACTTTGCCGGAAATATGGCGAACTTCCCTGATTTGTGGCCACCATGCCGGATTTATGGCGACTTTGCCGGAAATATGGCGACCTTGCCGGATTTGAGGCGACCTTGCGGGATTTATGGCGACCTTGCCGGAAATATGGCGACCTTGCCGGATTTGTGGCGACCTTGCCGCATTTATGGCGACCGTGCCGGAAATATGGCGACCTTGCCGGATTTGTGGCGACCTTGCCGGATTTATGGCGATCGCGCCACAAATACGGCCACCTTTCCGGATTTGTGGCGATCATGCCAGATTTATGGCGACCTTGCCGGAAATATGGCGACCTTGCAGGATTTGTGGCGACCTTGCCGAATTTATCGCGACCGTGCCGGAAGTATGGCGACCATGGCGGGTTTATGGCGACCTCGCTGGAAAAGTGGCGACCTTGCCGGATTTGAGGCCACCTTGCCGGATTTCTGGCGACCTCGCCGAAAATATGGCGACCTCGCCGGATTTAAGGGCACCTTGCTGGATTTATGGCGACCTCGCCGGAAATATAGCGACCTTCCCTGATTTGTGGACACCATGCCGGATTTCTGGCGACCTTGGCGGAAAAATGGCTACCTTGCCGGATTTGTGGCCACCTTGCCGGATTTATGGCGACCTTGCCGGAAATATGGCTACCTCGCAGGGTTTATGGCGACCTTGCCGGATTTGTGGCCACCTTGCCGGAAATATGGCGACCTTGCCGGATTTGTGGCGATCATGCCAGATTTATGGCGACCTTGCCGGAAATATGGCGACCTTGCCGGATTTGTGGCGACCTTGCCGGATTTATCGCGACCGTGCCGGAAATATGGCGACATTGCCGGATTTATGGCGACCTTGCCGGAAATATGGCGACCGTGCCGGAAATATGGCGACCATGCCGGGTTTATGGCGACCTCGCTGGAAAAGTGGCGACCTTGCCGGGTTTATGGCGACCTTGCAGGATTTATAGCGACCTCGCCGGAAATGTGGCGACCTTGCCGGATTTGAGGCCTTGCCGGATTTATTACGACCTTGACGGATTTATGGCGACCTTGCCGGAAATATGGCGACCTTGCCGGATTTGTGGCGCCCTTGCCGGGTTTATGGCGACCTTGCCGGAAATATGGCGACCTTGCCGGATTTATGGCGACCTTGCCGGATTTATGGCGACCTTGCCGGAAATATGGCGACCTCGCCGGGTTTATGGCGACCTTGCCGGATTTGTGGCGACCTTGCCGGATTTGTGGCGATATTGCCGTAAATATGGCGACCTTGCCGGGTTTATGGCGACCTTGCCGGATTTATGGCGACCGTGCCGGAAATATGGCGAACTTGCCGGAAATATGGCGACCTTGCCGGATTTGTGGCGACCTTTCCGGATTTATGGCGTACTTGCCGGATATATGGCGACCTTGCCGCATTTGTGGCGACCTTGCCGCATTTATGGCGACCTTGCCGGATTTGTGGCGACCTTGCCGGATTTATGGCGATATTACCGAAAATATGGCGACCTTGCCGAATTTATGGCGACCTTGACGGAAATATGGCGAACTTCCCTGATTTGTGGCCACCATGCCGGATTTATGGCGAACTTGCCGGAAATATGGCGACCTTGCCGGATTTGTGGCCACCTTGCCGCATTTATGGCGACCTTGCCTGAAAAATGGCGACTGCCGGATTTATGGCGACCTTGCCGGATATATGGCGACCTTGCCGGAAATATGGAGAACTTGCCGGATTTGTGGCGACCTTGCCGGATTTATGGCGACTTTGCCGGAAATATGGCGACCTTGCCGGATTTGTGGCGACCTTGCGTGATTTATGGCGACCTTGCCGGGAATATGGCGACCTTGCCGGATTTGTGGCGACCTTGCCGGATTTATGGCGACCGTGCCGGAAATATGGCGACCTTGCCGGATTTGTGGCGACCTTGCCGGATTTATGGCGATCGCGCCACAAATACGGCCACCTTGTCGGATTTGTGGCGATCATGCCAGATTTATGGCGACCTTGCCGGATTTGTGGCGACCTTGCCGGATTTATGGCGATATTACCGGAAATATGGCGACCTTGCTGGATTTATGGCGACCTTGACGGAAATATTGCGAACTTCCCTGATTTGTGGCCACCATGCCGGATTTATGGCGAACTTGCCGGAAATATGGCGACCTTGCCGCATTTGTGGCGACCTTGCCGCATTTATGGCGACCTTGCCGGAAAAATGGCGACTGCCGGATTTATGGCGACCTTGCCGGATTTATGGCGCCCTTGCCGGGTTTATGGCGACCTTGCCGGAAATATGGCGACCTTGCCGGATTTATGGCGACCTTGCCGGATTTATGGCGACCTTGCCGGAAATATGGCGACCTCGCCGGGTTTATGGCGACCTTGCCGGATTTGTGGCGACCTTGCCGGATTTATGGCGATATTACCGGAAATATGGCGACCTTGCTGGATTTATGGCGACCTTGACGGAAATATTGCGAACTTCCCTGATTTGTGGCCACCATGCCGGATTTATGGCGAACTTGCCGGAAATATGGCGACCTTGCCGCATTTGTGGCGACCTTGCCGCATTTATGGCGACCTTGCCGGAAAAATGGCGACTGCCGGATTTATGGCGACCTTGCCGGATTTATGGCGACCTTGCCGGAAATATGGAGAACTTGCCGGATTTGTGGCGACCTTGCCGGATTTATGGCGACTTTGCCGGAAATATGGCGACCTTTCCGAATTTGTGGCGACCTTGCGTGATTTATGGCGACCTTGCCGGGAATATGACGACCTTGCCGGATTTGTGGCGACCTTGCCGGATTTATGGCGACCGTGCCGGAAATATGGCGACCTTGCCGGATTTGTGGCGAGCTTGCCGGATTTATGGCGATCGCGCCACAAATACGGCCACCTTGCCGGATTTGTGGCGATCATGCCAGATTTATGGCGACCTTGCCGGAAATATGGCGACCTTGCCGGATTTATGGCGACCTTGCCGGATTTATCGCGACCGTGCCGGAAATATGGCGACATTGCCGGAAAAGTGGCCACCATGCCGGATTTATGGCGAACTTGCCGGAAATATGGCGACCTTGCCGGATATGTGGCGACCTTTCCGGATTTATGGCGTACTTGCCGGAAATATGGCGACCTTGCCGGATTTGTGGCGACCTTGCCGGATTTATCGCGACCGTGCCGGAAATATGGCGACATTGCCGGATTTATGGCGACCTTGCCGGAAATATGGCGACAGTGCCGGAAATATGGCGACCTTGCCAGGTTTATGGCGACCTCGCCGGAAAATTGGCCACCATGCCGGATTTATGGCGAACTTGCCGGAAATATGGCGACCTTGCCGGATTTGTGGCGGCCTTTCCGGATTTATGGCGTACTTGCCGGATATATGGCGACCTTGCCGCATTTGTGGCGACCTTGCCGCATTTATGGCGACCTTGCCGGAAATATGGCGAACTTCCCTGATTTATGGCCACCATGCCGGATTTATGGCGAACTTGCCGGAAATATGGCGACCTTGCCGGATTTGTGGCGACCTTTCCGGATTTATGGCGTCCTTGCCGGATATATGGCGACCTTGCCGCATTTGTGGCGACCTTGCCGCATTTATGGCGACATTGCCGAAAATATGGCGACTGCCGGATTTATGGCGACCTTGCCGGATTTATGGCGACCTTGCCTGAAATATGGCGACCTTGCCGGATTTGTGGCGACCTTGCCGGATTTATGGCGATATTACCGGAAATATGGCGACCTTGCCGGATTTATGGCGACCTTGACGGAAATATGGCGAACTTCCCTGATTTGTGGCCACCATGCCGGATTTATGGCGAACTTGCCGGAAATATGGCGACCTTGCCGGATTTGTGGAGACCTTTCCGGATTTATGGCGTCCTTGCCGGATATATGGCGACCTTGCCGCATTTGTGGCGACTTTGCCGCATTTATGGCGACCTTGCCGGAAAAATGGCGACTGCCGGATTTATGGCGACCTTGCCGGATTTATGGCGACCTTGCCGGAAATATGGAGAACTTGCCGGATTTGTGGCGACCTTGCCGGATTTATGGCGACTTTGCCGGAAATATGGCGACCTTGCCGGATTTGTGGCGACCTTGCGTGATTTATGGCGACCTTGCCGGGAATATGGCGACCTTGTCGGATTTGTGGCGACCTTGCCGGATTTATGGCGACCTTGCCGGAAATATGGCGACTGCCGGATTTATGGCGACCTTGCCGGGTTTATGGCGACCTTGCCGGAAATATTGAGACCTTGCCGGATTTGTGGCGACCTTGCCGGATTTATGGCGATCGCGCCACAAATACGGCCACCTTGCCGGATTTGTGGCGATCATGTCAGATTTATGGCGACCTTGCCGGAAATATGGCGACCTTGCCGGATTTATGGCGACCTTGCCGGATTTATCGCGACCGTGCCGGAAATACGGCGACATTGCCGGATTTATGGCGACCTTGCCGGAAATATGGCGACCATGCCGGAAATATGGCGACCTTGCCGAGTTTATGGCGACCTCGCCGGAAAAGTGGCCACCATGCCGGATTTATGGCGAACTTGCCGGAAATATGGCGATCTTGCCGGATTTGTGGCGACCTTTCCGGATTTATGGCGTACTTGCCGGATATATGGCGACCTTGCCACATTTGTGGCGACCTTGCCGCATTTATGGCGACCTTGCCGGAAATATGGCGACTGCCGGATTTATGGCGACCTTGCCGGATTTATGGCGACCTTGCCGGATTTATCGCGACCGTGCCGGAAATATGGCGACATTGCCGGGTTTATGGCGACCTTGCCGGATTTATGGCGACCTCGCGGTAAATGTGGCGACCTTTGCCGGATTTGAGGCCTCCTTGCCGGATTTATGGCGACCTCGCCGGAAATAAGGCGACCTTGCCGGATTTGATGCCACCTTGCCGGATTTATGGCGACCTCGCCGGAAATATGGCGACCTTGCCGGATTTGTGGCGACCTTGCCGGATTTATGGCGATCGCGCCACAAATACGGCCACCTTGCCAGATTTGTGGCGATCATGCCAGATTTATGGCGACCTTGCCGGAAATATGGCGACCTTGCCGGATTTATGGCGACCTTGCCGGATTTATCGCGACCGTGCCGGAAATATGGCGACATTGCCGGATTTATGGCGACCTTGCCGGAAATATGGCGAACTTCCCTGATTTGTGGCCACCATGCCGGATTTATGGCGAACTTGCCGGAAATATGGCGACATTGCCGGATTTGTGGCGACCTTTCCGGATTTATGGCGTCCTTGCCGGATATATGGCGACCTTGCCGCATTTGTGGCGACCTTGCCGCATTTATGGCGACCTTGCCGGAAAAATGGCGACTGCCGGATTTATGGCGACCTTGCCGGATTTATGGCGACCTTGCCGGAAATATGGAGAACTTGCCGGATTTGTGGCGACCTTGCGGGATTTATGGCGACTTTGCCGGAAATATGGCGACGTTGCCGGATTTGTGGCGACCTTGCGTGATTTATGGCGACCTTGCCGGGAATATGGCGACCTTGCCGGATTTGTGGCGACCTTGCCGGATTTATGGCGACCGTGCCGGAAATAATAATAATAATAATAATAATAGATTTTATTTATATAGCGCTTTTCAGGACTCAAAGTCGCTTTACAATTGAGAGTCAGGAATAAACAAAACAAAATAGAGCAGTAAGACAGAGGGGAGGGGAACATGGGACTAAGGGTATGCAGAGGTGAAGAGATGGGTCTTGAGGCGGGACTGGAAGATGGTGAGGGACTCAGAATTTCGGACCGGTTGTGGGAGGGAGTTCCAGAGCCTGGGAGCTGCCCTGGAGAAGGCTCTGCCTCCAAAAGTGCAGAGGTTTGAATTCGGAGTGGAGAGGAGACCAGCTGATGTGGATCTGAGGGACCGTGAGGGTTGGTAGGGGGAGAGGAGGTCAATGAGATAAGGGGGGGCCAGGTTGTTGAGGGCTTTGTAGGTGAGGACCAGGATTTTGTAGGTGATCCGGTGGGAAATGGGAAGCCAGTGAAGTTCTTTGAGAACTGGGGTGATGTGGTGCCAGGAGTTGGTGTGGGTAATGAGTCGGGCGGCTGCATTCTGGACCAGTTGGAGTCGTTTGATGCTGCTGGAATTGATTCCGAAAAGAAGAGAGTTACAGTAGTCCAGTCGGGAGGAGATGAAGGCATGGATGAGTCTTTCAGCAGCGGGGGGTGTGAGAGACGATCTGATTTTTGCAATGTTGCGGAGGTGAAAAAATGATGTTTTGACAACATGGCGGATGTGAGGCTCAAGGGAGAGGGTTGAGTCAAGGATCACGCCACGGTTGCGTGCCTGAGGAGATGGGGAGACAGTGGTGCCGTCGATAGTGAGAGTGGGGTTGTTGATTTTAGTGAGTGTTGATTTGGAGCCAATGAGGAGAAATTCTGTTTTGCTACTGTTTAATTTAAGGAAGTTGAGTTGCATCCAAGATTTGATGGCTGATAGGCAGGAGTTGATATGGGAGAGAGGGGGGTGGTGGGGGGACTTGGTGCTGAGATAGATCTGGGTGTCATCAGCATAGCAGTGGAAGTCCAGTTTGAAGTGACGGAGTATATGACCAAGGGGGAGGATGTAGATGATGAAGAGGAGGGGACCAAGAACGGAGCCTTGGGGAACGCCTTGAGTGACAGTGGCTGTGGCAGAGGTGTGGTTATGGAGAGATATGAAGTGGGATCGGTTGGAAAGGTAAGAACGGAACCAGCTGAGTGCAGAACCTTCAATGCCAAGGTCCCTAAGTCTGGTGAGCAGGATGTTGTGGTTGACGGTATCGAAGGCTGCACTCAGGTCGAGGAGGATGAGGATATTGAGGGAGCCAGAGTCAGCAGAGGTAAGGAGGTCATTGAGGACTTTGAGGAGAGCGGTTTCTGTGCTATGGAGGGGGCGAAAGCCAGATTGGAGGGGTTCGAATAGGTTATACGCGAGGAGGTGGGAATGAAGTTGTGACGCGACGATGCGCTCCAGGGTTTTTGAAAGAAAGGGGAGGTTTGAGATGGGGCGGTAGTTAATGAGAGAGGAGGGATCAAGACCAGGTTTCTTTAAGATTGGTGTGACAGCAGCAGTTTTGAAAGCAGAGGGGACAATTCCTTGGGACAATGAGGAGTTGAAAAGATTAGTGAGGTAGGGGCAGAGAGCAGGGAGGCAGGACTTCAGCAGGGGAGTGGGGAGAGGGTCAAGGGAGCAGGTAGTGGGTTTGGAAGAGCTGATGAGTTTGGAGATTTCAGTAGGGGTGACCGGGTCAAACTGGGAGAGGAAGCAGTGAGGGGGAGGGGTATGGAGATCAGCGGAGATGTTGAAAGGAGGGGCCTTGGTAGGTGGTGGAGTAGATGCTGGGGAGTCGGGTACAGGGGATAGGGATTGATAGATGGTGCTAATTTTATCAGCAAAAAAGTGGAGGAATGAGTTGCAGAGATCCGGAGTGGAGGTAGGGAGAGTGATGGCTCGAGGCTTGAGGAGGTTGCAGACTGTGGAGAAGAGGGTTCTGTGGTTTAGGCAGGGGTCAGTGAATATGGAGGAGAGGTATGCAGATTTAGCAGCAATGAGGGCATCTTTGTAGGCAGTGAGGTGGAGTTTGTAAGCTTCATGGTGGACTGTGAGAGGTGATTTCTTTATGAGTCGTTCAAGTCGGCGACCAATCTGTTTCAGCTTACGAAGTGCAGGTGTGTACCAGGGTGAAGATTTATTAAAAGTTACGGTTCTTGTTTTGGAGGGAGCCAGAGTGTTAAGGGAGGAAGACAAGGTGGAATTGAGATGGTTTGTGAGATCATCAGGTGAGATGTGGGTTGAGTCCAGGGGGAGAGTGGTGGAGAGCAAGTCAGAGAGATGGTGAGGATCGATAGATTTTAGATTACGGAAGGTGATTTCTCGGAGGAAGCGGGGGCGAGGTGTCGGAGAAGGGATGGTGAACCGTATGAGCTTATGATCCGAGAGGGGGAAGAGGCATGGATGGAGGTCGAGTACCGGTTGATTTGTGGAGCAGACCAGGTCAAGGATGTGACCTTTGTCTTGAGTGGGAAAGGTGACGTGCTGAGTGAGAGAGAAGTTGTCAAGTAGAAAAGCGAATTCAGATGCGAACTTGCGGGTGGGGGAGTCCATATGAATGTTTAAGTCACCAAGTAGCAGCAGACGTGGGGAGAGAGATGGGACAAGTGTGAGGAGTTCAATGAAGTCAGATAGGAAGGAGGGATTTGGTTTAGGAGGCCGGTAAATGAGGATGACTGTCATGGAGGAAAGGGCTTTGAAGGCAAGGAATTCAAATGATGCTACTGGGGGGAGGGGGAGGTCAGCGATCGGAAAGTTCAGGTTGAAAATAACAGCGAGGCCACCTCCATGGCGGGAGGGGCGGGGTTTGGAAATATAATTAAACCCAGATGGGGATGCTTGGTTGAGGGAGAAGAAGACATTGGGTTGTTGCCAGGTTTCAGTGAGCAGAAGGAAGTCAAGAGTGTTGTCAAGGATTAGTTCATGGAGGGCAAGGGCTTTGTTGTTGAGCGACCGGGTGTTGAGGAGGGCAAAGTTGGCATTGTGAGAGGGTGGAGGGATGGGGGCAGGCTGGAGAGATCTGAGGTTGTCCCAGTTGACAGTGCATATGGTCAGCTGGGATGGGGGGTGACACGGTTGAGGGGGGCAGAGCGTGATAGTGAGCAGATGGATGGAATGGGATGTCCAAGGCCGGAGCAGACAAGCTTGCATCGAGAGCCTCTATGGATGTAACGGGGTCGACGTAGAAGTCCAAATTGTTTAATGATTGGGATGCAGGATGGGGTGTGATTGTTGGAGAGACCAGTCAGCCGCAGAGCCGAGTATTTGATCATGATGAAGCGGCAGAGAGGTTGTCCAGCGGTGAGGGCGCAGAGAGGTGTCCAGCAGAGAAGTCGAAGAGAGGTGTCCAGCAGCGATAGGTATCCGGTAGCGAGGGCGCAGAGAGGTCGTCCAGCGGTGCAGGTGCAGAGAGGCATCCAGCGGTGCAGGTGGAGAAAGAAGCCAGCGGTGGGTGAGCAGAGAGGCCGTCCGGTAGAGCGGGTGCAGCGAGGTGTCCAGCAGTGAGGGAGCAAAGAGGCCATCCAGCAGTGCAGGTGCAGTGAGGCGACGAGCGGTGCAGGTGGAGAGAGAAGCCAACGGTGGGTGGCAGAGAGGCCGTCCAGAGCTGGTGCAGCGAGGAGTCCAGCAGTGAGGGAACAAAGAGGCCGTCCAGCAGTGCGGGTGCAGTGAGGCGACGAGCGGTGCAGGTGGAGAGAGAAGCCAACGGTGGGTGAGCAGAGAGGCTGTCCAGAGCTGGTGCAGCGAGGAGTCCAGCAGTGAGGGAACAAAGAGGCCGTCCAGCAGTGCGGGTGCAGGGGCCGTCCAGCGGCGCAGGTGCAGGGGCCGTCCAGCGGTGCAGGTGCAGAGAGGCGCCGTCCAGCGGTGCAGGTGCAGAGAGAGGCTGTCCAGGTTGGGGGTGCAGTGTTGCTGGTGCAGGGAGGTGTCCAGGGAGGTGTCCAGCGTCGACGGTGCACAGACAGGTAAGAGGTTACAAGAGGGGGAGGGGGGGGGGAATGTCGGGCGGAGAAGCGGCGAACAGTCAACGCCAGCGTCCTCTCCGGGCAGCGTGCAGGGATCGAGCGGCTGGTGGTGTAGGCCGCAGGCTTACTCGATTCAACGGTTAAAGACGGCCAAACGCCGGAGACCACCGCAGCCTACAGTGGTCCCTCGCCGAGTGGTGAGTCGCGACTTCGTCCGAGGTCCGAGGTCCGATTTTACCGCGAGTTTACCGCAATCGGCAAACTCGCTTTCGGGAGTCGTCATTCCGACTCCGCTCCACTGCCGGATTTGTGGCGACATTGCCGGGTTTATGGCGACCTTGCCGGATTTGTGGCGATCATGCCAAATTTATGGCGACCTTGCCGGAAATATGGCGACCTTGCTGGATTTATGGCGACCTTGCCGGATTTATCGCGACCGTGCCGGAAATATGGCGACATTGCCGGAAAAGTGGCCACCATGCCGGATTTATGGCGAACTTGCCGTAAATATGGCGACCTTGCCTGATTTGTGGCGACCTTTCCGGATTTGTGGCGTACTTGCCGGATATATGGCGACCTTACCGCATTTGTGGCGACCTTGCCGCATTTATGGCGACCTTGCCGGAAATATGGCGACTGCCGGATTTATGGCGACCTTGCCGGATTTATGGCGACCTTGCCGGATTTATCGCGACCGTGCCGGAAATATGGCGACATTGCCGGGTTTATGGCGACCTTGCCGGATTTATGGCGACCTCGCCGTAAATGTGGCGACCTTTGCCGGATTTGAGGCCTCCTTGCCGGATTTATGGCGACCTCGCCGGAAATATGGCGACCTTGCCGGATTTGATGCCACCTTGCCGGATTTATGGCGACCTCGCCGAAAATATGGCGACCTTGCCGGATTTGTGGCGACCTTGCCGGATTTATGGCGATCGCGCCACAAATACGGCCACCTTGCCAGATTTGTGGCGATCATGCCAGATTTATGGCGACCTTGCCGGAAATATGGCGACCTTGCCGGATTTATGGCGACCTTGCCGGATTTATCGCGACCGTGCCGGAAATATGGCGACATTGCCGGATTTATGGCGACCTTGCCGGAAATATGGCGACCGTGCCGGAAATATGGCGACCTTGCCGGGTTTATGGCGACCTCGCCGGAAAAGTGGCGACCTTGCCGGATTTATGGCGACCTTGCCGGATTTATGGCGACCTCGCCGGAAATGTGGCGACCTTGCCGGATTTGAGGCCACCTTGCCGGATTTGTGGCGACCTTGCCGGATTTATGGGGACCTCGCCGGAAATGTGGCGACCTTGCCGGGTTTATGGCGACCTTGCCGGATTTATGGCGACCTCGCCGTAAATGTGGCGACCTTTGCCGGATTTGAGGCCTCCTTGCCGGATTTATGGCGACCTCGCCGGAAATATGGCGACCTTGCCGGATTTGATGCCACCTTGCCGGATTTATGGCGACCTTGCCGGAAATATGGCGACCTTCCCTGATTTGTGGCCACCATGCCGGATTTATGGCGAACTTGCCGGAAATATGGCTACCTTGTCGGATTTGTGGCCACCTTGCCGGATTTATGACGACCATGCCGGAAATATGGCGACCTTGCCGGATTTGTGGCGACCTTGCCGGATTTATGGCGTTCTTGCCGGATATATGGCGACCTTGCCGGATTTGTGGCGACCTTGCCGCATTTATGGCGACTTTGCCGGAAATATGGTGACTGCCGGATTTATGGCGACCTTGCCGGATTTATGGCGACCTTGCCGGAAATATGGAGAACTTACCGGATTTGTGGCGACCTTGCAGGATGTGTGGCGATATTGCCGGAAATATGGCGACCTTGCCGGATTTATGGCGACCTTGTCGGATTTGTGGCGACCTTGCCGGATTTATGGCGATATTGCCGGAAATATGGCGACCTGCCGGATTTATGGCGACCATGCCGGAAATATGGCGAACTTGCCGGATATATGGCGACCTTGCCGCATTTGTGGCGACCTTGCCGCATTTATGGCGACCGTGCCGGAAATATGGCGACCTTGCCGGATTTGTGACGACCTTGCCGGATTTATGGCGATCGCGCCACAAATACGGCCACCTTGCCAGATTTGTGGCGATCATGCCAGATTTATGGCGACCTTGCCGGAAATATGGCGACCGCCGGATTTATGGCGACCTTGCCGGATTTATGGCGACCTTGCCGGATTTATCGCGACCGTGCCGGAAATATGGCGACATTGCCGGGTTTATGGCGACCTTGCCGGATTTATGGCGACCTCGCCGTAAATGTGGCGACCTTTGCCGGATTTGAGGCCTCCTTGCCGGATTTATGGCGACCTCGCCGGAAATATGGCGACCTTGCCGGATTTGATGCCACCTTGCCGGATTTATGGCGACCTCGCCGGAAATATGGCGACCTTGCCGGATTTGTGGCGACCTTGCCGGATTTATGGCGATCGCGCCACAAATACGGCCACCTTGCCAGATTTGTGGCGATCATTCCAGATTTATGGCGACCTTGCCGGAAATATGGCGACCTTGCCGGATTTATGGCGACCTTGCCGGATTTATCGCGACCGTGCCGGAAATATGGCGACATTGCCGGATTTATGGCGACCTTGCCGGAAATATGGCGACCGTGCCGGAAATATGGCGACCTTGCCGGGTTTATGGCGACCTCGCCGGAAAAGTGGCGACCTTGCCGGATTTATGGCGACCTTGCCGGGTTTATGGCGACCTCGCCGGAAATGAGGCGACCTTGCCGGATTTGAGGCCACCTTGCCGGATTTGAGGCGACCTTGCCGGATTTATGGCGACCTTGCCGGATTTGTGGCGACCTTGCCGGATTTATGGCGATCGCGCCACAAATACGGCCACCTTGCCAGATTTGTGGCGATCATTCCAGATTTATGGCGACCTTGCCGGAAATATCGCGACCTTGCCGGATTTATGGCGACCTTGCCGGATTTATCGCGACCGTGCCGGAAATAGGCGACATTGCCGGATTTATGGCGACCTTGCCGGAAATATGGCGACCGTGCCGGAAATATGGCGACCTTGCCGGGTTTATGGCGACCTCGCCGGAAGAGTGGCGACCTTGCCGGATTTATGGCGACCTTGCCGGGTTTATGGAGACATCGCCGGAAATGTGGCGACCTTGCCGGATTTGAGGTCACCTTGCCGGATTTGTGGCGACGTTGCCGGATTTATGGCGACCTCGCCGGAAATGTGGCGACCTTGCCGGGTTTATGGCGACCTTGCCGGATTTATGGCGACCTCGCCGGAAATGTGGCGACCTTTGCCGGATTTGAGGCCTCCTTGCCGGATTTATGGCGACCTCGCCGGAAATATGGCGACCGTGCCGGATTTGATGCCACCTTGCCGGATTTATGGCGACCTTGCCGGAAATATGGCGACCTTCCCTGATTTGTGGCCACCATGCCGGATTTATGGCGAACTTGCCGGAAATATGGCTACCTTGTCGGATTTGTGGCCACCTTGCCGGATTTATGACGACCATGCCGGAAATATGGCGACCTTGCCGGATTTGTGGCGACCTTGCCGGATTTATGGCGTCCTTGCCGGAAATATGGAGAACTTACCGGATTTGTGGCGACCTTGCAGGATTTGTGGCGATTATGCCGGAAATATGGCGACCTTGCCGGATTTTTGGCGACCTTGTCGGATTTGTGGCGACCTTGCCGGATTTATGGCGATATTGCCGGAAATATGGCGACCTGCCGGATTTATGGCGACCTTGCCGGAAATATGGCGAACTTGCCGGTAATATGGCGACCTTGCCGGATTTGTGGCGACCTTTCCGGATTTATGGCGTCCTTGCCGGATATATGGCGACCTTGCCGCATTTGTGGCGACCTTGCCGCATTTATGGCGACCGTGCCGGAAATATGGCGACCTTGCCGGATTTGTGACGACCTTGCCGGATTTATGGCGATCGCGCCACAAATACGGCCACCTTGCCAGATTTGTGGCGATCATGCCAGATTTATGGCGACCTTGCCGGAAATATGGCGACCTTGCCGGATTTATGGCGACCTTGCCGGATTTATGGCGACCTTGCCGGGTTTATGGCGACCTCGCCGGAAATGTGGCGACCTTGCCGGATTTGAGGCCACCTTGCCGGATTTCTGGCGACCTCGCCGGATTTATAGCGACCTTGCCGGATTTGTGGCGACCTTGCCGGATTTATGGCGACCTCGCCGGAAATGTGGCGACCTTGCCGTGTTTATGGCGACCTTGCCGGATTTATGGCTACCTCGCCGTAAATGTGGCGACCTTTGCCGGATTTGAGGCCTCCTTGCCGGATTTATGGCGACCTCGCCGAAAATATGGCGACCTTGCCGGATTTGATGCCACCTTGCCGGATTTATGGCGACCTCGCCGGAAATATGGCGACCTTCCCTGATTTGTGGCCACCATGCCGGATTTATGGCGAACTTGCCGGGAATATGGCTACCTTGTCGGATTTGTGGCCACCTTGCCGGATTTATGACGACCATGCCGGAAATATGGCGACCTTGCCGGATTTGTGGCGACCTTGCCGGATTTATGGCGTCCTTGCCGGATATATGGCGACCTTAACGGATTTGTGGCGACCTTGCCGCATTTATGGCGACTTTGCCGGAAATATGGCGACTGTCGGATTTATGGCGACCTTGCCGGATTTATGGCGACCTTGCAGGATTTGTGGCGATATTGCCGGAAATATGGCGACCTTGCCGGATTTATGGCGACCTTGTCGGATTTGTGGCGACCTTGCCGGATTTATGGCGATATTGCCGGAAATATGGCGACCTGCCGGATTTATGGCGACCTTGCTGGAAATATGGCGAACTTCTCTGATTTGTGGCCACCATGCCGGATTTATGGCGAACTTGCCGGAAATATGGCGACCTTGCCGGATTTGTGGCGACCTTGCCGCATTTATGGAGACCTTGCCGGAAATATGGCGACTGCCGGATTTATGGCGACCTTGCCGGATTTATGGCGACCTTGCCGGAAATATGGAGAACTTGCCGGATTTGTGGCGACCTTGTCGGGTTTGTGGCGATATTGCCGGAAATATGGCGACCTTGT
>JAXLNO010004029.1:0-29651 GCA_038087875.1 Malacoraja senta | reverse complement strand
GGTCCAGTGCGGAGTGGAAAGCCAGTAAAATTGCATCCTCCATTTACCTGTTGTGGCGGTAAGCGAACTGTAGTTGGTTGAGGTTCTTGTCGAGGTAGGAGTTGATGTGCACCATAACCAACCTCTTAAAGCACTTCATCACCACAGACGTTAGTGCCACTGGTCGATAGTCAATGAGGCACGTCACCTTACTCTTCTTGGGCACCGGTATTATTGATGCCCTCTTAAAGCAGGTGGGAACCTCAGACCTCAGAAGTGAAAATGTCCGTAAAAACTCCAGCCAGTTGGTCTGCACAGGTCTTGAGAACGCGACCGGGTATACCATCAGGTACAGGCGCTTTCCGACGGTTCACCCCCCTGAAGGATCTTCTGACGTTGGCCTCTGTGACTATGACTGTAACACCGTCAGGGCGAATAGGGGCTCGGGAAGACACATCAGTGTTCTCCCTAGAACGCATTGAGCTCGTCAGGGAGTGATGCTTCGCTGTCGTTTCAGCCGTCTCCTGATTTCGCCTTGTAGGAGGTGATGGCATTCAAGCCCTGCCACAGTTGCCGGACATCCATCTCATCCTCCAGCTGAGAGCAGAAGTCCCTTTTGGCCTTTTTGATGGCCATCCGTCAGGGCGATCGAAGCTGCTGGAGCCGGCGGTCGAAGCCTCCGAGTCGGGGCAGTCGAAGCTCACGCGTTGGTGCGGTCGAAGCTCCCGCGGTTTGGAGTTCCCGAAGTGGGTCTCTGACCAGAGACCGCGTGCTCCGTGATGTTAAGTCCGCAAGCACCCACGGTTGGAGCTCCGAGGTCGATCCCTGGCAAAATAATTGCAGGCTCCGCAATGATAAATTCCCGTAGGCTCCCCGCGATGGAGTGCTCAAAAGATCGGTCTCTAGCAGAGGCCGCCAACTCCTCGATGTTAGGCCGAAGATACGATACGGGAAATAAATCGCATCTCCGTCGAGGTAAGAGATTAGAAAAAGTTTCCCCCACCCCCACCACATAAAGCAAGCTAAAGAACATTAAAAACATACATCTAACACATATTATTAAAACACAAAGAAGGGACAGACAAACTGTTGGCGAGGCAGCCATTATTGGCGCCACCCGGAGGCTGATCATCTAGCATCCCACCACTCAAACCTCACGTCAAAAACCTTGGCGTGATATTTGACTCAGCACTGAAATTTGACAAACAAGTCAATGCCGTGGTAAAAGCTAGCTTCTTTCAGCTTCGGACGATAGCTAAAATAAAACAATTAAAAACGTATCTATACTCCCAAGCATTTCCTGACGTCCTCTGAGTGAGGGCTACATGTATATATGGATGTAGTTTGTTTTGTTTATGCTATTCTTATAACAATTGTAAAGCACTTTGGCCAACGAGAGTTGTTTTTTTAAATGTGCTATATAAATAAATGGGACTTGACTTGAGAATCAGTACCCTGTTCCTGCTTTCACCCCATATCCCTTGATTCCATTAGCCCTAAGAGCTATTTCTAACTCTCTCTTGAATACATCCAGTGAATCAGATACCTACACCACCCTGGCTGCCCTCTCATTTCACCCCTGCCATCGGAAAGAAGATATAGGAGCCTGAAAACTGTAATGTCCAGGTTCAGGAGCAGCTTCCGCTCAGGTTATTAAACACTACTTTCTCTAAATATGCTCTGAACTATATGGACTTGGGGACATTATTTTTGACTATTGTTGTCTATTTGTCTGTTTTTAAAAAATATACATACTGAACTTATTTTTTGTTTAATTTGTTAAGGGTTTTACAGATTAGTATGTTTATATATCTGTTGTGCTGCTGCAAGTAAGAATTACATTGATTAGTTTCAGGACATGATTGGGGACGATCAGCCATGATCACATTGAATGGCGGTGCTGGCTCGAAGGGCCGAATGGCCTACTCCTGCACCTATTGTCTATTGTTTATTGTCTATTGACATTTGACAATAAAACACTCTTGAAGAAGGGTCCTGACCCGAAATGTCACCTATCTATGTCCGCCTGAGATGCTGCCCAACCCGCTGAGTTACTTTTGTAGTTTAGTTTAGATCATTGATACAGCGATCTCCCGCACATTAACACTATCCTACACTGGGGACAATGTTTACATTTATACCGAGCCAATTAACGTACAAACCCGTACGTCTTTGGAGTGTGGTAGGAAACCGAAGTTCTCGGAGAAAACCCACGAAGGTCACGGAGAGAACGTGCAAACGCAATATAGACAAGCACCAAGCATCCGTGGTCAGGACCACCCGGGTTTCTGCCGCTGTAAGGCAGCAACATCTACCGCTGCGCCACCGTGCCACCCTCTGTGTCCTTTTTTTGTAAACCAGCATCTGCAGTTCTTTGTTTCTGCAAGGTAGGCACAAAATGCTGGAGTAACTCAGCGGGTCAGGCAGCATCTCTGGGTAGAAGGGATGGGTGACGTTTCGGGTCGAGACCCTTCTTCAAGGTGGATCCAAGAATGTGAGGTTATTAGCTGAGCCATCTGATTTTTTTTTAAGGTTGCCCTCCCCTGTGGACAGTTTTAGAAGAAGCCGAGTGTGTCTCAACCTTCTCCCAAGAGCAGACTCCGAATTGCATCACGCTGTTGGAGGACTCTGAAACCTGCTAACTCTTCTCGTGATAGAATTATACAGCACTGAAATAGGCCCACGTCATCGTGGTCAACCATGGCCCAGTTGGTTATAATCATATCTGCCTCGGCCACCTCGCCCAGCAGCTTGTCTCAGTTAAACACCACCCTCAGCTCTCCTTTAAATTTCTCTCTTCTCACCTTGAATCTGTGTCCTCTAGTTTTAGCCTCGACCACCTGTGAAAAAGATTCTACTTCTGCTCCCTAGAGTTTTATAAATTTTATAAAGTCAAGAAGGCTCACCAGCGTCTCTTCTTCCTGAGGAGACTAAAGAAGGTCCATCTGTCTCCTCAGATTCTGGTGAACTTCTACCGCTGCACCATCGAGAGCATCCTTACCAACTGCATCACAGTATGGTATGGCAGCTGCTCTGTCTACGACCGGAAAGCACTGCAGAGGGTGGTGAAAACTGCCCAACGCATCACCGGTTCCTCACTCCCCTCCATTGAGGCTGTCCACAGCAAGCGATGTCCGCGAAGGGCGCGCAGCATCGCCAAGGACTGCTCTCACCCCAAACACAGACTGTTTACCCTCCTCCCATCCGGAAGGCGCTACAGGTCTCTCCGTTGCTGGACCAGCAGGTTCAGGAACAGCTTCTTCCCTGCGGCGGTTACCCTACTTAACTCTGCACCTTGGTGATTGCCAGTCACCCCCCCCCCCGGACACTCCTTCCCCCAGAAAAGTTGCACTACTGCTACTGTATGTACATATATATATATATTTTACTGTTCATTATTCTATGTTCGCTCTTCTAGGGAGATGCTAACTGCATTTCATTGTCTCTGTACTGTACACTGCACAATGATAATAAAGTTTGAATCTGAATCTGAATAAATCTGTAATGTCTCTTCTTGAGAGAATAAACCAGCTTATTCAATCTCTCCTTGTACCTGCAGCCCACCATCCTGTTGAATTACTTCTGCACTCTATTGCTACCAACTCCTGATCAATGATGGCCAGAATTGTAGTCTGTAGGGGGGGGGGGGGGGGGCGCTGTTCAGGCAGCAGCCATGTCAGCAGCGCGTCAGTTTTTTCAACTTAAAAAAAAAATTTTAGTATGTTTTAAAATGTGTATTTAATGTTTCTTTGTGTGTTTTGTGTGGGGGGTGGTGTGGGGGGGTAAGGGGGCAACCGCTTCGGTCGCCTCCTCCATGGAGAGGCGACTTTTTCCAGGTCGCCTCCCACGTGGCCTAACATCAAGGATCGGCGCGGCCTTTCCCGGAGACGCGCCCGGGGCTTCAGCGGCGGGCGCAGCGTGGACTCTCGGCGTGGAGCGGGTGAGCCCTCGCTGGGGCTCGCTGGAGGGGAACGCTCCGTTTCGCTGGCCCGGGGCAGCCGGCAGCCTGAAGTCGCAGCCTGAAGTCGCGGTCTGCAGAGCTCCAGCTGGTGCGGCGTCTACAGCCCGGGATCCCTCGTGGGGGACCCGGGGGAAGAAGAAGAAACCATCACTGCCGGCCCGCGGCCAACTTCTACCGCGGGGCCGGCATGGACTTACCATCACCCCTGCAGGGGAGATTCGACCGCCGGCCCTGCAGTCTACGGTGCTTCTGGCTGCGGCGGGGACTTTAAATCTTGACCGCCGGCCTGCGGCCTACAACAATCTAAAGCCGCGGTCTCCGGTGAGGAAGAGCCGATCCTGGACTGACTCTGGACTCTGGTCCTGTCCACGGAGGGGAAATGGAGGAGGACTGGTCACATTTTTGTGCCTTCCACCACAGTGATGAATGCTGTGGTGGATGTTTGTGTTACATTTTGTGTGTTCTTTATTATTGTATCGCTGCTGACAACCCAATCCTTGCCGGGTCACTGCTCATGCGGTCCACCGGTCGTGCAGATTTAATGTATTGTTTGAATTGCCCCTCGGGGATAAATAAAGTGCTTGATTGATTGATTGACCTGTACACAATACTCCCAAGTGCAGTCTGCCCAATGGTTTGACAGCTGCAATATGTCTCAACTCTAATGCTCAATGCCTAAATCAAAGAAGGCAACCATATCAATAGGGGGGACAGTCAGACTGGTCGGAGAATCAGGAAGGGGGAGGGATGGAGAGAGAGGGATAGCAAGGGTTACTTAAAGTTAGAGATGTCAAAATTCATACCATGGGGTGCAAGCTGTCCAAACGAAATATGAGATACTGTTCCCCCAATTTGCACTTGGCCTCACTCTGACAGTGGAGGAAGCCCAGGACAGAAAGGTCAATGTGGGGATGGGAGTTTAAAGTTTTAGTCATCGGGAGATCAGGTAGGTTGAGGTGGACTGAGCGGAGGTCAATGCATTCTTCTCCTTTGTCATCATTTTCAGGGAGCTCAAGTCTCTCTGTACATCAATACTCCCCGAAATGTACTCAATATGACCTCCCAGAATTTGACTTCTTAAGGGCCTGTCCCACTTGGAGACTTTTTCGGCGACTGCTGGCATCATATCAGTGTCGCCAAAAGATTTTGAACATTTCAGAATCCAGCGGTGACAAAAAAAATGTTGCGACACTTGAAAAAACACCGGGCGTCATACGTCTTCACCGCCGCTTCAACCCGCAAATTTTCCGGTGACCTGATACGTCAGTCAATGATGCCGGCAGTCGCCGAAAAAAATCACCAAGTGGGACAGGCCCTTTAATGAGCATTACCTTATACTTCCCCGAATTAGATGAGTCAAGAGTTTAGGAGGAAGATTGATTTTTATTTGTTGAACTTTTTGTTTATTTATTTATTTATTTATTTATTTATTCCGAACAAGTAAAGACATTAAAGACATTGATATTAACAAAATCGAAATTATCAAACAATTGAACATTGCAATCAACATTTACAATTGAGAAGAACAAAATCAAGGTTCCAATGTCCAACTCAGAGTCTGTACAAGCTCGAAAAGGAGTGAGAAGAAGAATAACTTATTAAATCTCACCCCTTTTCCCACACTTCTATCGTATTTAAAAATCAATTCCTTACTAATAATAGTACTGCCCTAGGCAATTTCCCATAATACATACAGACACTTATATACATTCAACTATTATGTACATACAATCTTCATATTTGAAGTACCCAACATCAGTGAACAATAGTAAACAAGATAAACATCAACAATAGTAACAAGATAAACATCAACGATTGTAAACAAGATAAACATCAACCCCCACTTGTCAACCATCCCCTCCATCCCTGTACCCCTTGAACATTATTTTTTTATATATCATTTTAAAATGATTCATGTTTGTGCATTGCTTCAATTCCCCGTTCAATTTATTCCACACTCCTACTCCACAAACCGAAATACAAAAGGATTTTCTAGTCGTACGGACTTGTTGTTTCTTAAAGTTAAATATTCCTCTTAAATTGTAACCCCCCACACGCTCGTTAAATAATTTTTGAATGTTTCCAGGTAAATTTTTATTTTTGGCCCTAAACATTATCTGAGCTGTTTTGAATGTGACCAAATCTTCTAATTTTAATAATTTTGACTCTAAAAATAATGGATTCGTATGACCCAGATACTTAGCATTATGGATAATACGAATTGCTCTTTTTTGCATCATGGTTAATGAGTGTATCGAATTTTTATAATTATTTCCCCAGACTTCTGTACAATAATTTAAGTAGGGTAAAATTAATGTACAATAAAGAATACGGAGTGATTTGTAATCCAGAGCTTGCTTGGCTTTGTATAATACAGAGATACTTTTTGATAATTTTAATTTTACATGTTTAATATGTGATTTCCAGCTTATTTTATCGTCAATTATAACCCCAAGAAATTTATTTTCATGCACTCTTTCAACTTCCACCCCATTTATCTTTATACTTACTAGGGGACTTATTCTACAATTACCAAATAACATTATTTTAGTTTTACTCAGATTTAATGAAATTTTATTACTATCAAACCATATTTTCAATTTACCCATTTCTTTTATTATTTTATCCAATAGCCTTTTTAAATTTTCTCCAGAGCAAAAAATATTTGTATCATCTGCAAACAAAACCAGCCTCAAGACATTGGACACATTACAAATATCATTTATGTACATGATAAATAATTTTGGGCCCAGCACTGACCCCTGTGGTACACCACACACAATGTCCAAACATGTAGAATTATGACTACCCAGATTTACAAACTGTTGCCTGTTACTTAAGTAGCTTTTAATCCAGTCCAGTACTATTCCTCTAATTCCATACCTCTCCAATTTTTTTAATAAAATATCATGATTAATTGTATCAAATGCTTTTTTTATGTCAATGAATATCCCAGCTGCATATAATTTCTTATCAATGGCGTTTGTGATGTCTTCAATTAATTCTAGTATTGCAAGTGATGTTGATCTATTTGTTCTGAATCCATATTGACTTTCTGTTAATAATTTATTATTTTCTACAAATTTGTCTAGTCTATTATTAAACATTTTTTCTAATATTTTGGAAAATTGTGGGAGTAAGGAAACAGGTCTATAGTTTGTAAAATGATGCTTGTTCCCTGTTTTGTATATTGGTATTATTTTTGCTATTTTCATTTTAATTGGAAAAGTTCCGGTCTGGAAGGATAAATTACAGATGAATGTTAAAGGTTTGGAGATCCCCTCAATGACCATCTTAACTAGCGACATGTCAATGTCATTGAAATCGGTAGACTTCTTATTTTTACATGTTTTGACAATATCCAGCAGTTCTTTCTCTTCTACTGCCATAAGAAACATAGAGCAGGGATTTCTTTCCACTAATTTCTCAGGTGTTTCTCCAGATGTCCCTGAATCAGGGATTTGTTTAGCCAGGTCTGGTCCAATATTAACAAAAAAATTATTAAAGCTATTAGCTATATCTTCCATGTTGTAAATTTCCTTATCCTTATCAATAAAATACTTCGGGTAATTTGTTCTCCCCGGACCATTTCGGATAATGCTATTAAGTATGCTCCATATTCTTTTTATATTGTCTTTATTGTCATTTAATTTCTTCTTATAATAATCTTTCTTGCTTTCTCTTATGATGTAAGTTAATTTATTTTTATACTTTTTATATTTATTTTCTGTATCTTTAGTTCTCTCTCTTATAAAATCTCTGTATAGGCCATTTTTTTTTTACAAGCATTTTGTAATCCCTTTGTAATCCATGGACATTTAGTATATTTTGATTTTCTATTATATTCTTTAATTGGACAATTTTTATCATATAATAACTTAAACATATCAATAAATGTTTCATAAGCACTATCAATGTCTCTTTTTTGGTATATTATATCCCAGTTTTGTGCCAATAGATCCTTTTTTAGTGCATTGATAGCTTCCTCCGATCTCACTCTTCTATATTCTATTAATCTGCTTGGTTTGTTATTCCTGTGGACACCATCATAAACTACAAAAACTGGCAGATGGTCACTTATATCATTAATTAATAATCCACTTACTATTTTATTTTCCAAATCATTGTTAAATATATTGTCAATGAGTGTAGCGCAATGGGAAGTAATTCTACTAGGTCTAGTGATTTTCGGAAATAGACTCATGCTGTACATAGTATTAATAAAATCTTCTGTAAGGTTGTGTTGATTAGGATTTAGTAGGTCAATATTGAAATCTCCACATAAAAACACTGATTTACTACCTGTTGTTGAAAACATACTCTCCATCCAGCCCCTGAAGATTTCAATATTTGACCCCGGTGCCCTATATATACAGCTAATGATTACATTTTTATTTCCACCATTACTTATTTCTATAGTTATACATTCATGCAGATTGTCAACCACAGTTGTCATATTATCTACTACCTTATAATTCAGAGTTGTATCCACATATAGTGCTACCCCTCCTCCCCCCTTATTTTTTCTATTGATGTAATTGAAGTCATATCCGTCCATCTCAAAATCAATTCCCTTTTCTTGATTAATCCATGTTTCAGATATTGCGATGACATTGAATGGTTGTGAAAATTTTTGTAAATACTCTTTAATATTATTGAAATTCGTATAGAGGCTCCTGCTATTAAAGTGGATAATAGATAATTTGCCTTTTGTATTAATATTCTGATTATACTGCTCCTCTGTGTAGTAGCAGCAGATATTTTTGTCGTTAGAATTAAAGTAAAAATTATTGTCCGGGTCTATATCGTATTCCAAATCCTGTAAATTGTGTTCTGTATATTCGAATGGTTGTAACTTCGGTTGTTCCTTTTCGCTTATTATTTTAGTTACTTGACTTCCATTTCCAGATGTTAATGGCTGAATTCCTTCAGTGTTTTCCCGTTTTATGGTCATTGGTATGTGTCCAGATCTGCAATATCTCTGATGACCAGCACTTTGGCTTCCTCTGGTGTTCCATTTAATTTAATAAAGATTTTACAGTTTGCAGTCCAGGTATTTAATATTTTTTTTTTGTTTCTTAAGGAATCTTGCTTGTCGGGCTATATCGGCATTTCGTTTTGTTAGGTGCTCATTCATGTATACATTTGTTCCCTTCAGCTTTCTTCCTTGCTTTAGGAGACTGACTTTATATTTCCTGCTTACAAACCTTATTATGATGGCAGGTTTGTCATCACTATTTTTAACATCTTTCGATTTTTTTCCTGGGCAGTGGGTGACAAGCCTCGATGTTATCGCAGTCTACTTGTATACCTTTCGACTGCAGGAAGGCCGCCACCTGTTGCTCCGTGGAGCTTGTGTCCATTTCCCCGGGCTCCCCCCCGTTTTCTTCAGTCACCGCCCGTGCGTATGACCGGGGCTTTATACTGAGCCCGGTAATAATGATGTTGTTCTCTCTGGTGTACTGCTCCAGATCTGCAACTCTGCTCTCCAGGAACACCAGTCTCCGGTCCTTTTCGGTGCTCTGGATCCGAAGAGCCCTTACCTCCGCCACGAGGTCGAGGATGGCTTTCTGCTGTTTTTTGACAGCAGAAATCTCCTCCGACAAGAACTCCAGCGCTCTTTTTATTTCGTCGCTATCCTCCGTTGTTATTACCTTCTTCGGAGGCATGGTCACCAGCTACTCAGGTAAACTCCAGCTACTCAGTTTTTCAATGAAAGCCAAGGTCTAACCTCGGATAATCCTCTCACCACCGCTCACCGCTGCCGCCATTCGTGAATGAGCGAGCGTCGACAGTTGGGAGAGGGTGAGGGAGAGGAGCGGAGAGAGAGGGTGAGAGGGAGGAGGGGAGAGAGAGGGAGGGGGAGAGATAGAGAGGGGGGAGAGGGAAGGGGGGAGATATAGAGAGGAGGGGAGAGAGAGAGGGAGAGAGAGGGGAGAGAGATAGAGAGGAGGGGAGAGAGGGGTGGGGGAGAGAGGGGGAGTGGGAAGGGGAGAGATAGAGAGAGGAGGGGTGAGAGAGAGGGAGACAGGGAGAGAGAGGGAGGGGGAGAGTGGGGAGATAGAGAGAGAGGATGGGAGAGTGGGGGGGTGGAGGGAGAGAGGGGGACAGAGAGATATAGGGGAGAGAGAGAGTGGGTGGGGAGAGGGGAGTAGAGGGAGGGGAGGGAGATGGAGGGGAGAGGGAAGAGAGAGAGCGAGAGAGGGGAGGGGGGAAGAGAGAGAGAGGGGGAGAGAGAGGGGGTGAGAGGGATGGGGAGCGGGAGAGGGTGGGGGAGAGAGGAATAGAGGGAGGGGGTGAGAGATAGAGAGAGAGGGAGGGGGAGAGGAGAGAGAGGGGAAGAGAGAGGGTGGGAGAGAGATAGAGAGAGGAGGGGAGAGAGAGAGAGAGGGGGGAGAGAGAGTGAGGGGAGTAGAGGGAGAGAGATGCTGCCTGACCCGCTGAGTTACTCCAGTTTTTTGTATCTATCTTCGGTATAAACCATGAAGTGGAGTGCCAAGCCGGGCAAAATGACTGGGCATTATTGGTGCGGGTTTGTTTATTTATATTATCTATTGAGTACTGGATTTACAAATCGGTTGTTCTGCTGCAAGTAACAATTTCAATGTCTGTTTTGGTACATTTCACAATAACACACTTAATAAGACTCTTAACCTGCCTGTGCTCTCCAAAGTTTTCCAGTTGACCAATGTCTATGTCTCTTTGTATCCGTTATCCATGACGACCAATATTTGTGTCGTCCGCAGTCTTACTATTCAACCACCTACATTGTCATTGGAGTAATTGGTATATATTACAAAACTAACAAAGGCCCCAGCACCAATTTAGTTCAGTTTAGAGATACAGTGCAGAAACAGGCCCTTCGGTCCACCGAGACTACGCCGACCAGCGATCCCCACACACTTACACTATCCTACACACACCAGGGTCAATTTACATTTGTACGTCTTTGGAGTGTGGGAGGAAACCGAAGATTTTGGAGAAAACCCACGCAGGTCACGGGGAGAACGCACAAATTCCGTACAGACAGCACCCATAGTCGGAATCGAACCCGGGCCTCTGGCGCTGATAGCGCTGTAAGGGAGCAACTCTACCACTGCCCACCCTGCTGCCCTTTGTACAGCATTCTACTGGTTACAAACTTCCAGTTGGAAAGACATCCATCCACCACTACCCTCTGCTTTCTATCCCCAAGCCCATTTTGGATCCAGTTTGAGTGGAAAAATCTTTAGTTAATCTTGATTGCTTCCCACCTCTGCACTGGGGGGACAATGAACCGTCAATGTCACAGTTCTCAGACTTGCATAATTCTTTATACGTTTCTTGAATTTTTCTGGGATCAGCAGTTTCATGTTCGGCTTGCGTTTCCACCAACCCCCCCCCCCCCCCCCCCCCCCCCCCGTTTGTAGCCTGAAGAAAGGTTCTGACCTGAAACATCGTGCCCTCCAGTGGTGCCTCCGAGATTGGCTGAGTTACTTTTCTTTTGTAAACCAGCATCTGAGGTCCTTGCTCTTCCTGGAGATGACAATTACCCAGCAGGAGGGAGTAGTCAGGGGGTAAACCAAATGTGACATCGGTAGATCTGACCATGTGGGTCAACAAAGTGGCTATAGTGGACAAAACTGACCCAGTTGGTCTCACCTAGTTGTATTTCTCTGTTTTTACATCTGTAAACTCTATATCTTTTAAGTTTTCAATTGGGAGACATACTATACAATATAGAGTCAATTGCAATCTAAAGTCTAAACTCAAGTTGCAATAGTTGCTTGTCATAGTCATGGTATGGTACTTTATTTGTCACATGTTCCAGAGTACAGTGAAATTCATGTTTGTATACATTTCAGTACAAGTATCACTATACATAATAATAATAATAATAATAATAGATTTTATTTATATAGCGCTTTTCAGGACTCAAAGTCGCTTTACAATTGAGAGTCAGGAATAAACAAAACAAAATAGAGCAGTAAGACAGAGGGGAGGGGAACATGGGACTAAGGGTATGCAGAGGTGAAGAGATGGGTCTTGAGGCGGGACTGGAAGATGGTGAGGGACTCAGAATTTCGGACCGGTTGTGGGAGGGAATTCCAGAGCCTGGGAGCTGCCCTGGAGAAGGCTCTGCCTCCAAAAGTGCAGAGGTTTGATTTCGGAGTGGAGAGGAGACCAGCTGATGTGGATCTGAGGGACCGTGAGGGTTGGTAGGGGGAGAGGAGGTCAATGAGATAAGGGGGGGCCAGGTTGTTGAGGGCTTTGTAGGTGAGGACCAGGATTTTGTAGGTGATCCAGTGGGAAATGGGAAGCCAGTGAAGTTCTTTGAGAACTGGGGTGATGTGGTGCCAGGATTTGGTGTGGGTAATGAGTCGAGCGGCTGCATTTTGGACCAGTTGGAGTCGTTTGATGCTGCTGGAATTGATTCCGAAAAGAAGAGAGTTACAGTAGTCCAGTCGGGAGGAGATGAAGGCATGGATGAGTCTTTCAGCAGCGGGGGGTGTGAGAGAGGATCTGATTTTTGCATTGTTGCGGAGGTGAAAAAATGATGTTTTGACAACATGGCGGATGTGAGGCTCAAGGGAGAGGGTTGAGTCAAGGATCACGCCAAGGTTGCGTGCCTGAGGAGATGGGGAGACAGTGGTGCCGTCGATAGTGAGAGTGGGGTTGTTAATTTTAGTGAGCACTTAGATACATATTCGATAAGCATCTGTAGACAGAGTACAAGTGTACAAGTGATGAGTCTTACTGCGTGGAAACATGCCCAACTTGCCCACACCGGCCAACATGCCCCATCTACACTGGTCCCAGCTGCCTGCGTTTGGCCCATATCCCTCTAAACCTGTCCTAACCATATACCTGTCTAATTGCTTCTTAAACATTGCAATGGTATCAGCCTCAATTACCTCCTCTGGCGTATCGTTCCAACTAGCTCGTGACATGTGTAATTGCTGCACTTACCCTGGGATTGGGTTTGTGTCCTGATCTCACCTGGGGGCTAAGATTTGTTGCAGTGAAGCGGATGACACTTTTGAGGGGGCTCTCGGACTCTTTCTGACTCTTGAAGATTCGGTGATTTTTAAAACTGGGATGTGTTATTCCTGGATTCTCAAGAGAGAATTCACTCCATATTTCACATTTCATAATCTTCTTCCCGTACTAATTTATGCATTTTTATGAACACAGACAAATTCACTTAGAACTGTACGATGATCTTTCATCAGCATCTTTTTTCATCCTAAGTTTGTATCCCTTTTCCTTAATATAGATATATTTTTTAAAATTTTATTTTACGTGACATAATTTTAAAATTTGTTTAACATGTCTTTCAAATTTCCTTCATAATTTCTGCTGAACTTTGTTCCTTTGGTGATGCTTGATTGTGTGAGCCCTCTGTTCTTTAAGCTTGCCAGTCTGGTGCCAATATAGTCCATGTGCTCAGTTGCGGTAAATCCGAGGTTTGAGACTGTATAATTGCCATCCAACAGTTTCCTAACGTCCTACCCACAACAGCCTGTCTCTGTGGTTTGCCCTCAGATGTTATGATACAATGATACAATGATACAATTTATTTGTTGTCATTTGAACCTAAGTTCAAACAAAATTTGGTTTCTGCAGTCATACAAACAAGAAAAGAACCAAGACACAACACAATTTACACAAACATCCATCACAGTGAATCTCCTCCTCGCTGTGATGGAAGGCAAAGTCTTGTCTCTCCCCTGCACTCCCCATTCTCCTCCCGATGTCAAAGTCAAAGCCCCCGGCAGGTGATGGAAAATAAGTCCCGTGGCCATTAAAGCCGCGCCGGGCGATGCAAGGCCGCGCTCCGGGTCTTGATGTTGGAACCCCTGGCGGGCGCTAGCAAGTCCCGCGGCCGTTAAAGCCGCGCCGGGCGATGTAAGGCCCCGCTCCAAGTCATCTTCAACCCCGCAACTCGGGCAGGAGAAGTTGCCGTTGCGGGAGATCCGAAAAGCGGTCTCCCACCAGGGACCCGCGAGCTCCCGATGTCACCGTCCACCGGGCCGGCGGCCGGAGCCTCCGAAGCTCCGGGGTCGGGCCGCAGTCGCTCGCCACCACAGCTCCTCCCGTTCCGAACTCGGCCAGCTCCGCGATGGTGAGTAAGTCCGCAGGCTCCGCGACTGGAGCTCCCCAGGTCGTTACGGTTGGAGGCCGCTCCACGGTGCTAGGCCCCAACGACACCTAGGCCCCGGTACAGGGAAAAGATTTTAAAGTTTCCCCCAGCCCACCCCCCACACACATACCCAGTTTAAAAAAACACTATAAACTACACTCAAACGAAAAAAATAATATTTAAAAAGACAGACGGACTGCAGAGGCCGTTGCGACATGGGTCACGCTGCCCACCCTTATGTCTCTTGAACTGCAGCACCACCAGTATAAAAAAAACTCTTTGTCTCAGTTTGGGTGGCATTCAAACCCAATTCACATTGTTTTAATCAACAGCATCAACCAATACTATTTCCATTGCATCGGATGCAAGAAGAGAAATTAAAATTAATGGGCTGTCTGTGGTTGACAACAACCACAGTGAAAATATATTTTAATAAAAGGATGGAATTACGAGAGATCTTAAATAAAAGCATGAAACCTCTGGGGGTATATCATTTGAGGATTAGGTGGAGCATGTCTCTGGTTTAAAGCGTACTCTTTGCACAGGACCTGGCCCCTTTTCCAACCTGGTGTTTAATTCATTTGCCTGCATTGCGGCAATGTGGCAGACATCCACAAAGTGGCACTAACACATCAAACAAGATCCTTATTGGTCCATGAACATTATCAAGATATCAATGGACAATAGACAATAGGTGCAGGAGTAGGCCATTCGGCCCTTCGAGCCAGCACCGCCATTCAATGTGATCATGGCTGATCATCCCCAATCAGTACCCCGTTCCTGCCTTCTCCCCATATCCCCTGACTCCGCTATTTTTAAGAGCCCTATCCAGCTCTCTCTTGAAAGCATCCAGAGAACCTGCCTCCACCGCCCTCTGAGGCAGAGAATTCCACAGACTCACCACTCTCTGTGAGAAAAAGTGTTTCCTCGTCTCCGTTCTAAATGGTTTACCCCTTATTCTTAAACTGTGGCCCCTGGTTCTGGACTCCCCCAACATCGGGAACAATCGATGGTAAGCCGAGTTGTTAAACAGGAGACGTGTTTTGCGAACGCATTGCATCGGTTGATCTTCAGGAAACCCATCAAAATGTTTATTTTCTTCCGCCCATTTCCCTCTGGCTCTGACAATTTGCAATGCATACTTCGCAATGATCACATCATGCAGAGCACAGGGGAAATTGCAGAGGCGATCATAAGAGAGGAAGTGGATTTGGTTTAAGATAATCCTTTGGGTGTTTCTTCCCAATTGTCTAAGCCATTGCATCTCAATCAAATCAGAGCTGATTATCTGTTTATTATATTTCATTTTGTGTGTTTTTTTAACTGGATGCAGTAGACTGTCACATATCCCATCATAACAGGAGGCCTTCATAACAAGAGGAGTTGAGTATAGGAGCAAAGAGGTCCTTCTGCAGTTGTACAGGACCCCAGTGAGACCACACCTGGAGTATTGTGTGCAGTTTTGGTCTCCAAATTTGAGGAAGGACATTCTTGAAATTGAGGGAGTGCAGCATAGGTTCACAAGGTTAATTCCCGGGATGACGGGACTGTCATATGCTGAGAGAAGGAGCGGCTGGGCAGGTATACTCTGGAATTTAGAAGGATGAGAGGGGTTCTTATTGAAACATATAAGATTATTAAGGGTTTGGACAAGCTCGAGGCAGGAAACATGTTCCCGATGTTGGGGGAGTCCAGAACTAGGGGCCACAGTTTAAGAATAAGGGGTAAGCCATTTCGAACGGAGATAAAGAAACACTTTTTCACACAGAGAGTTGTGAGTCTGTGGAATTCTCTGCCTCAGAGGGCGGTGGAGGCAGGTTCTCTGGATACTTTCAAGAGAGAGCTAGATAGGGCTCTTAAAGATAGCGGAGTCAGGGGATATGGGGAGAAGGCAGGAACGGGGTACTGATTGGGGATGATCAGCCATGATCACATTGAATGGCGGTGCTGGCTCGAAGGGCCGAATGGCCTACTCCTGCACCTATTGTCTACATTTTATTGAGAAATTGTGATTTAGTCAGGTACCTTTGTCAGATCATTTGAACCATCATAATTTAGTCAACAATTATGGGCATCACGGGTGGAGCAGCGATCGAGCAGCTACCTGGTTTGTCCAGGTGAGGCAGAGTTTCACTTGCACCTCCTCCAACCTCATATACTGTCTTCACTGTTCCAGGTGTCAACTCCTGTACATCGGCGAGACCAAGTGCAGGCTCGGCGATCGTTTTCGCCGGCCGGCTTCAGAGCGGGAGGAGCTGTGGTGGTGCGCGGCTGCGGCCCGACTTCGGAGCTTCGGAGGCTCCAGCCGCAGGCCCGGTGGACGGTGACATCGGGAGCTCGCAGGTCCCTGGTGGGAGACCGCTTTTTGGAGCTCCCGCAACGGCAACTTCTCCTGCCCGAATTGCGGGGTTGAAAATGAACTGGAGCGGGGCCTTACATCGCCCGGCGCGGCTTTAACGGTCGCGGGACTTGCCATCACCTGCCAGAGGCTCCAACATCAAGACCCGGAGCGGGGTCTTACATCGCCCGGCGCGGCTTTAACGGTCGCGGGACTTGCTATCGCCTGCCAGAGGCTCCAACATCAAGACCCGGAGCGGGGCCTTGCATCGCCCGGCGTGGCCTTAATGGCCGCGGGACTTACCATCACCCGCCGGGGGCTTTGGCTCTGACATCGGGAGGAGAATGGGGAGAGATAAGACTTTGCCTTCCATCACAGTGAGGAGGAGATTCACTGTGATGGATGTTTGTGTCAATTGTGTAAATTGTGTTGTGTCTTGGTTCTTTTCTTGTTTTATGACTGCAGAAACCAAATTTCATTTGAACTTCATTTGAGGTTCAAATAACAATAAACGGTATTGCATTGTATTGTTTCGCTGAACTCCTCCGCTCATTCCGCCTTAACCTACCTGATATCCCGGTTGCTCAGCACTTTAACTCCCCCTCCCATTCGCAATTTGACCTTTCTGTCCTGGGCCTCCTCCATGGCCAGAGTGAGGCCCAATGCAGATTGGAGGAACAGCACCTCATATTTCGCTTGGATAGTTTACACCCCAGCGGAATGAACATTGACTTCTCTAACTTCAAGTCGTACTTGCTTTCCCTCTCTCTCCATCCCCTCCCCCTTCCCAGTTCTCCCACCAGTCATACTGTCTACGACTACATTCTATCTCTGTAACGCCCACTCCCCTGACATCAGTCTGAAGAAGGGTCTCGACCCGAAACTGCAGATGCTGGTTTACACCGAAGATAGACGTCCAATGCTGGAGTAACACTAGAGGCAGCATCTCTGGAGAGAAAAAATGGGTGACGAATGGATGATGTTTCGGGTCTGAAGAAGGGTCTTAACCCAAAACGCCACCCATACCTTCTCTCCTAAGTTGCTGCCTGACCCTGTGAGTTACTCCAGCATTTTATGATTGAAATAATAAATCACAGCAGGCTTGGATAGAGTAGATGTGGAGAGGATGTTTCCACTAGTGGGAGAGTCTATGACTAGAGGTCGTAGCCTCAGAATTAAAGGACGTTCTTCTAGGAAGGAGATGAGGAGGAATTTCTTTAGTTACAGGGTGGTAAATCTGTGGAATTGTTTGTCACAGGCTGTGGAGGCCGAGTCCGTGGATATATTTATAGATTCTTGATTAGTACAAGTGTCAGAGGTTATGGGGAGTAGGCAGGAGAATGGGGTTAGGGGGAGAGATAGATCAGCCATGATTGAATGGCAGAGTAGACTTGATAGAAGCAGAATTAGGCCATTAGGTCTATCACTTATGATCTTATGAATGAGTAAATGTTTACCAATTGTTACACTGAATCGCTGTGGATTTGGATTCAACGTTAGTTTTGTTTTTGTGTATTTTATTGAAATTTATTGAATGATTTTATGAATCAGGGAACAGTAAATCATTGCTTAGTTTGGCACAATACAACTTTCCAAACTTAATACTGAGTTCAACAATTTTATTTCAAAAGCATTTCTACCATGTTAGGACAATCAAGTAATTTCTGTGGTCTTCATCTTGAATTGCTGTTTCCTTTTCCCCATATTCCAGATTATCTGAAGAAGGGTCTCGACCTAAAACGTCACCAGCATTTTGTGTCAACCTTCGATTTAAACCATCATCGGCAGTTCTTTCCTACACATTCTGTTAGAACTAATTGGCCTGCAACAATTAGATACAGCCCCATCAGAAGAAACACCCAGTGCAAACCAAACTTCACATGTTGGTCAATACACAAAAGGACTCAAAGTGCTGGAGTAACTCAGCAGATCAGGCAGCAACTCTGTGGAACAATGATAGGTAACAGTTCGGGTCAAGACCCTTCTTTGGACTATGAAGCATTCAATCCGAGATAGTTGGTCAGTTGCGAGTCGGCTGCCCTGCCAGCAGCGTGTTTGTTATTTCGACTTTTTTTGTTTTTTTTGGTGTCTAAATGTTAGTTTAGGTGTCTCTTGGTGTGTCTTGTGTGTGGGTGGTGGTGGTGGGGGGGGGGAGGGGGAAACCGCTTTCGGTCGCTTCCTCGACGGAGGCGACTTTTTCCATGTCGCCTCCTTCACAGCCTAACAGCATGGATTGGAGCGGCCTTTCCCAGAGTCGGGCCCAGAGCTTCAGCAGCAGGTGCAGCGGGGACTTTTCCATCGCGGAGCGGGCGAACCCTTGCTGGGGGTCGCCAGAGAGGGAGTGCTCCGATCGCTGGCCTGGTGACTTTGGCATCGTGGGGGCTGTGGTCTGCGGAGCCTCTAGCGGCGGGCGTGGAGTGGACTTACCACCCGGTGTCTGGGATCCTTTGCCGGGGATCGCCGGAGAAGAGCTCCGACCGCCGGCCTGCGGCCTATAACATCCTGAAGCCGCGGTCTCCGGTAGGAAAGTGCCGATTCGGGCACTCCAAGCCGCGGAGTCTGTTCAACCGTCCCGACGTCGGAGGTTTGATCATCCCGACGAGAGGGACGGTACATCGGGCAGTCCGTAGCGGCGACTACGGAGGGTTCATGACCCCGACCACGGATGAACAAAGGAGGAGACTGACTGAACTTTATTGCCTTCCACCACAGTGGAGAATGCTGTGGTGGATGTATGTGTTAAATTCTATTGTGTATTGTGTGTTTTTTTGTGTATCGCTGCTGGCAAATTCATTTCACTGCACCTTCGGTTGCATATGACGAATAAATTTGACTTTTGAAATCCTAAACCTCCTAATGCATCTCACAAAATATTTCCACCTCCCATTATCACAGTCACAAGATGAATGACATAGACAGTGATTATTTTATTGCTACATAATCCGGAAGTGGCGGCGCTGTCGTACAGCAGCGGCTCGCCTGCAGTCCGTCTGTTTTTACTTTTTTTGTTGTTTTCTTTTGTCCTGTTTTAGTTAAATTTTAGTTTATTGGGTTGTGTATGTGTGGGGTGGGGTGGGGGGTGAAACATGACTTTTGTCTCTTCCTTCGGGGGAATGCGACTTTTTCTTGTCGTATCCCCCTTCTCTGCCTCCGTCTGCGCTGAGGCCAAAATGGCGGAGCTGCCGGCCTCCAACTCCAACTGCGAGCGACTGACCGACCTCGAGGCTCCGGAGGCAGAGCCAGGACTTACCAGCGCGAGGCTGGCCAACTTCGGGGCTGCGGTGGCATTCCGGCGGTGGCGACCGAGGACACTGGTGGCGACCTGAATCCGGAGGCTCGGCCGCAGCTGGCCCAGTGGACGACATCTTCGGGAGCGCGAGGCTGGCCAACTTCGAGGCTGCGGTGGAGTTCCGGCGGTGGCGACCGAGGACGCTGGTGGCGACCTGAATCCGGAGGCTCGGCCGCGGGCCCAGTGGACGACATCGTCGGGAGCGCGCAGGTCACAGGTGGGTGACCTGTTTTTCTGGGGCTCCCGCAACTACAGCTGCGTCCGCTGGACTGGAGGGCGGCAGCTTCGGCAGCTTCGACCACCCCGGGCCGCGGAGTTTGAGCCGGCCCGTCGCGGAGCACGGATTCGGCCGCGGGACTGGCTTACCGTCGCCCGGCGGGGTCACAGCATCAGAAGCCTGGATCGCCTCAGCGCAGAGGGAGAACAAAGCGGGAAGAGACAGAGACTTTAAGACTTTTGCCTCCATCACAGTGAGGAGGTGCCTGGTGAACTCACTGTGGTGGATGTTAATTTGTGTTTATTGTGTGTTTTGTCATTTATTATTATATGTATGACTGCAGGCAACGAAATTTCGTTCAGACCGAAAGGTCTGAATGACAAATAAAGGAATCTCTAATCTCTCTAATCTCTAATCCTTTGTAAAAAAGTGACGATCAATGGGAAACATTTCCTTTTCCAACAGCAGAGAGCGAAGGGTAAAGTTTGACACACCCTACCTCTGAACCTATTTACAAATCAATCTGAAGTGACAATTTGTTAACATTGTAGAATTTGCTGATTCTAGATGTTAGATTGGAAAGGAATATGTACTCTTCGTAGAAAGTACCAAAATCTTTAAAGAACTACTTCCAAATTTGCCTCAGTTTAGTTTTGAGATACAGCGCAGAAACAGGCCCTTCAGCCCGTTGAGTCCATGCCGACCAGCGATCCCCACACACTAACACTATCCTGCAAGAACTCTGATCGTGTTGTCCAGGGATTTCTGCACAATTTTGCAGCTTCTAAACCTTTGAAGAAGATAAGCGGTTGATGTGTGCGGAGTGGAATAGGGAAGAGATTTTATGGTGAGACTATGGTGTTCTCTATATGCAATGCCCCCATTTTTTACACAGAAGGTGGTGAGCGTCAGGAAAGCACTGCCAGGGTTCCTTAAGCAAGGAAGATATGATTAAGATGCATTTAAGAGACATCTGAATAGGCATATGGATATGCAGAGAATAGAGGGATATGGCTTATGTGCAGGTAGATAACATTCGCATCATGTTCAGCACAGACATTGTGGGCCGAAGGGCCTGTTCTTGTGCTGTACTGTGCTATGTTCTATGATGGTGATGTGTCAGCCAAATTACTGGACAAGTAATCCAGAAGTCTAGCCTAACAACCTAGAAATCTGTTATTAATCTAGAATTTGAAGAAAATATGACAATAATTGGTGATGATGAAATCAGAAATTATTAAATTATTGTAACATGTGAAAATGCTTATGAAATGAAATTGTTGAATTAAATATTAAGCTTAGAAAGCTTAAGAATTGAGAAAGTCCCTATCTCAAATATGATGTGCTGTTTGTTCCTTGATTAAAATCATATCATTTCTACAAGAAGTAGAAAAAAACATAAATTCAAGGTCATATGTCCTTGTCATGTAACCATGGAGATCACACACCCAATGATTGTCATCATTAGTCATATTTTATTTGCTCTCATACACTGGTTAATTTCAAATGTGTTGCAGACTGAAAGTAAACAACAAAAAAGGCAGAATGTGCCAAAGAAACAGAAAGCAACAGTGAAAGTGATGGTAAAAATATTCCTACAACCTCTATTCATTCACACATTTTAAAACAGTTTTGAGTTCCACAAAATGGGCACTAAAACACAAATCAAATCATAACTATTACAGCTTAAAAAGTGTCACGTTGAACACAGTATGTATCAATAGAATAGTGCATTTAAACGACAAGTTAAATTCTAAGTCGATACACATGATCCATCCCTGCATTTGGCAGGAAAGGGCATATCTTAACCACAGTGTCTCTGGTTGTACAATATCTGATGGAAAAAACACTAAATAAACATTGGTTGCCTTCATCCAACCGTTCTTCAAACCTTTCTACCCAAGGAGTGGTTCAACTCAAGCTGGTTGTGTTTACTGAAGTTTAGTGACAAACTCCAAAAGATTCTACATCCCAACTTTTATCAGGACCTCCTATGAAGTCATGACTAGTTGAAGTCTGCTGTTTTATGTTCAATTATTTTCCATTTATTTAAAAAAAAAATTAAAATCCACTAATTATCTTTAACTAAACTCTGGTTATAATAGACATAGGAGTGAAGGACAACTGTGGACTTCATCTGCAGGATTTAAGGGGCCAGAATAATTGGAACATGATATGGAGAAATAATTCAGTCCGAATTCAAATCATTGTCTTTTTAGAAGTTAGACACAAAATGCTGGAGTAACTCAGCGGGACAGGCAGCGTCTCTGGAGAGATGGAATGGGTGACGTTCCGGGTCGAGACCCTACTTCAGTCTGAAGAAGGGTCTCGACCCGAAACGTGAGCCGTTGTCTTTTTACACTTCTCTGCTGCAACTTTTCATATCAACATTTAGAATGGAAAATGCATGTTGTAATTTGTCACACTGCAACAGTAGCTTCCTGTCAGGAAGTCGACAGCAACCTGTGGAGATTGTTATTAGAGTATGACAGCTTACCAAGGATAATTTCCAACGTAAATATTAATGCAGCGAGCTGCGATGGAAATAATTTAAACAGGAAGTGCGGACGGAAATAAATTGATTGATATGTTTTAAATAGTGGCAAAATTAGCCTCACTGGAAATATTTAATAAGGACCACAGAGCAGCTGCCTTACATTTACTCAAATGGATTAGTGTCGATGTTAATATAACAGGAATCCTCTATCTCATATTTATATCTCATTTCTTTTAAGTAATTCAATTTCATTACTTATAGAAGAAAATACTTCAAAAGGACTAACTTCATATCACTAGAAATAAAGATCTTCATATTTCATTTCAATGCAATATATAATACCTTGCATCCAACAGACCTTCTGCTGGAGAAACTGTACCACCTATTTAAGAACCAAGGGCAAATTGTGTTGGTATTAAAAAGATTTCTACATGCTTGTTAGTGTATAAAAGCATAACCTTGTTCACATTCAACATTCTTCATTTCATAAAAGTAGACTTGTTAGATGTAATGTTTGTTAAAAAGCAGCTCACATTTTCATGGGTTTGTAAAACGTGGAAAACTAAGGGTGCGATTCAAAAAAAATCATATTCCATAATTGCATGCTGTGCTGGACATCAGTTCAACATGAAGTCTATATTCATGGAAGGTACCAAACACAAGCTCGCAAAAGTAGTTTAGGTGTTGCCAATTCACATGTACTTAATATAAAAACAGAAAATGCTGGAAATATTCAGTAATTCAAGCTGCATCTATGGCTAAAGAAACAGTGTTAACGTTTCAGGTCAAAGACACATTGTCAGAACTCTTATTTTTATTATACTTCATATATATATATTTTTTGAAGGAATTTTGCAGACCATTGGCTCAGGCTTGAAGATACTTAAACTTGCAATGAATCGTAAAGCACAAAATGCTGGAGTAACCCAGCGGAGCCGGAAGCATCTGTGGAGGGAATGGATAAGCAACGTCTCAGATTGGGACCATTCTTCAGACTCCGAGCCGAAACGTCATCCATCTATTCCTTCCAGAGATGCTGCTTTACTCGCTGAGTTCCTCCAGCACTTTGTGATATACTCAAGATTCCAGCATCTGCAATTCCTTGTGTCCGTCTCCTTGTACTCTGCAACCGGGTTTACTTTATTAAGTACACGTTAACCAAAAGAAATTGCAAAGAGAGTTTTCCACATTTCCTGTTACATACGTAGCAGTTTTGGTCCTCGGCAAAGTGGAATGTGCTTAAAGCTAAAAATCAAATTGTTTATACTATACATGAAAAAGATGGAATACATTTACTGACCCATGGGAATTGCTGCCTGTGACCTGTCAAACTGCAGGAGGAGTATCCAAATGGGCACTGAGAACGTTCAAGTCTTTTCATTGGGGCCACCAGGAGCCCCGTAACAGCAGCTGCAGAACCGTGGGACTCACTCACCGCCTGCCCATCTAAGGCAGAGTCAGCAGTTCCCACCGTGACCTTACCAACTTCCACCTCAGCACCCACAGCCCGAAAGTGGTAGCAATTCATCCCCCACCTCTGAGGGACAGCCTCAGATAACACACGGAAAAGCAAGCAGTTGTTTTTTTATTTTTTTTAACTCGTGTTTTTTGATAAGAATTCAGGATCGCAATTTCAGTGTTGAAAGCTGGGTTGGAGAAAGTTTCCGGGTTTCCCCGGGATGACCACAATTAAGGCCCCTTGAATGTTCTTTGGAGAAAGTGAATCGATTCCCAGGAGGGTGGGTTCCCTTTCTTTTCTTGGTTTCCTTCAGAAATGAAAACCATTTCTGTCCTCTCCCTTCACAGTCAGGACGGGTTTTCCGGGTGAGTAGGCCAGGTCCCTCCCTCTTCCAGCAGATAGATCGAGGTGTGTAAAACTCTAGTTGCCCTTCTCAGGTGTCATGTCACTGACCCCATAACATCGCCAGAATTTGGCACAGGGTCCCAAGCTTGAGACTGGGGATGCGAGGGAGTTACACTCCACTCATGTCAACAAAGGGGTCGCCAGAATCTCCAGAAGTCCAAATGGTTCACGTTAGCCAAAATCATCTCTAGTGATTATTCCTTTCACGCTCTCCAACAAAGTCTATCACTCCATACAGGAAAATAAAGGGAGTGGAACCCCTGATGCAAATAATTTCACACCCAGAACTACTGCATCGCTGATTGTTGAATCATTTTTAAAAGACACCAGTAACATTGGTGTTTCAAATCCATGCTGGCCGCGCAAAAAAAAAAGAAGAAAAAAAAAGGGGAGTTTAATTTACCCAAGACTATTCTGGCTAGCTTTGCTGGACTGTTGTGCTAATTGGCTGTGCTTCTGGTGAGCTCTTTCTGTATCCTGTGTATCCAAGTAAGTCCTTGCCGGTTGCTGGTTCACAGCTTTTGTGGACGGCTGTGTCGAGTCTCTTTGGTTTGCCAGCGAGCTCGGAGGGTTGTCAGGGAGCACACTTTGGTTGGACGCATCAAGGCACTTCTCTGCGTTACTCATTCCTTCCTTGCATCCACTGTCCATTGACGCGCTTCCAAGAGGGCTCTGCACCACCGGGATCTCTTCGATAGACTCCAAGCTTTGCCGATGAGATCCCTGGAAGTTCTTCTGATCGTTCTGTACCTTTCCTTCAGAGCTTTCCAGCGGTTCAGGAATGGAGCTAACTGTTGAGAACAATAACAAAAGGATCCATTAAAGTACAAATATATTCATATTTTGTGAAGAAGGGTTTAAGGATAGTGCGGAAGTGGCATTAGCTAAAGTAACCATGTTCCTGATGTGTTGGTGCTGCCCACTGATAACTACTTTTGCCCCTCGTGAAAAGGTTGGTCATAATCAAAGAGTTCTATGCACCCAGGGGTGGAAAACCCGAGGGGCCAGAGGGGACACGTCCCCCCCCCCCATGTTTTGAGAGGTGGGGGACACCCCCCCAAGTTTTTGTGATCCGTATTTTAAAATACCTGCTTTCCGCAAGACAGTGGGGGTGGGACCGATGATCGATGATTGGAGGAGGGAGGAGTGGGGGGGGGGGGGGTGGTGGGACTGAGGATAGAGCGCGGTGATTGGAGGAGGGAGACGTGGCACAGACCTGCGCCTCATCCGCAGGCAGGATCGATCCCAGCCGGGTCTCCGGCGCTGTCCCGAGTGCCCCCCCCCCAACCATGGGTGGGCAGAGAGGTCGGGAGTCAGACGCGAGCTGTGCCCCCAGGCCCACAGCCAGCGCAGAGAAACAGCGCTAAACCCAGCTCAACTCTGCCTGTCCCGCCAGGTCAACCTGCCTGGGCTTGCGGGAAATAAGGCCAGCGCGGAGAAGCAGCGCGAGTGTCCCGTCAGTCCAGGCAGGGCTGTAGTTAACCCGGCGAGACAGGCAGAGTTGAGCTGCATTTAGCGCTGGATTGAGCCTCCGAAGCCTCGCGCGCGTGTGTGAGTGTGCGCATGCGCGCGCGGCCGCCAAGAAACTGTGTCCCCTCCATGTTTTGATAGCGAGTTCCGCTCTTGCCCAGATGAAAACTGTGTTCTTTGTGTGCTTCCTTCCTTCCGTTTGTTACTTACAAATGCAAAAATGGAACAGTGTTCAACCCTGCATTAAAAACTCACCAACACAATCAGAGATGCTACCTCGAGAACAAAGCACTGAATATTGCACAAAAAGCTGGAGTAACTCAGCGGTTCAGACAGCATCCCGAGAAAAGGATGTTTCGGGTCGAGACACTTCTTCAGACTGAGAGTCAGGGGAAAGAACCGACTCTCTGTCTGAAGAAAGGTCTCGACCCAAAACATCACCTATTCCTTTTCTCCAGAGATCCTGCCTGACCCCGCTAAGTTACTCTAATTTGTTGTGTCCATCTTCGGTTTCAAACACCATCTGCAGTTCCTTCCTACGCACTGAATATTGCAAATAGATGAGAACTCGGTTATTTGCACGGTTTGATGTATCTTTTACATGCAAAACAGAACAGCATTCAATTTGTGCATTTAAATTCACCAACACAATCAGAAACGCTATCTAGCGAATAAGTCATTGAATACTGTAATCTCGGGGAAGAGATAAAGAGCTCTATAACAATGACAATGGAATAGATTTCCCTCACAAGTGCACAGAGGATCAGAGAGGCAGCTGTTTGAATCTAATGTCCCCTTATCACAAGAGGCATCTCCATAACCAGCTCATTCCCTCTTAGCCCTTGTATTAAAACATTGCAAAGAAATGCAAGTGTCTCCCATGATAAATAACAAAACTAAAACAAAATGAGTAGTATGTATAATAAAGGGTGAAAGCTTCATAGAAACAGTCCCTTCTGCCCACTGAATCCATGCTAACCATTGCTCACCTGTTCACACTAGTTCCATGATATCCCATTTTCCCCCATTCACTCCCTACACACTTGGGGCAATTTACAGAAGTCAATTAATATATAAATCCCCACGTCTTTGGGACGTCCTCAGAGGAAACGGAGAACATGAAGGCGGTCGATGATGGCGCCGATGGCTGTTACACTACTGAACTCTGCACCTCGGTGATTGCCAGTCACCCCGCCCCCCCCACCCCGGACACTCCTTCCCCCAGAAAAAACTGCACTACTGATACTGCTGTACATATATATATATATTACTGCTCATTATTCCTAAGTTCGCTCTTCTGGGTGAGATGCTAACTGCATTTCGTTGTCTCTGTACTGTACACTGCACAATGACAATTAAAGATTGAATTGAATTGAATTGAAATTGATTGACGGACGAGGAAGGACACGTGGAAGTGAGGAGGTCGCTGCTGAGGGAAGGAACAAAGGAGGACCCGGCGTGGAGGGATCACCGTGAGGGAGGGGGAAGAGCAACGGTGGGGGATGTCAATGATAAATTGCAAAGCTTCAAGAGGGATTGGGATCGATTGCTTAAAAATGCTTAAAGTCCTCTTCAAGTGTTATAATAATTCTGTGCTTTAAAGAAGGTTGAAACTGAGCATGCGTAACTGATACTCATTGCAGTCTACTTTAGTCAGATTCTATTCTCTGTTGTCAAAGGACAAATGGCAATCATCAAACAAAATAAAGTTGAAAGGGTAAAGGGCCTGTCGCACTTTCACGACCTCTGCTGAGTTTGCCCTTGACATACTCGCAGCATGGTCGTCACAAGGTCGTAGGAGGTCGTAGGTAGGTCGTAGCAGGCCGTGATGCTAGTCGTAGGTACTCGTGGCATCAAGTAGGTCGGGGCGTTTTTTCTAGCCTGATGAAAAATGTCCACGAGTAAAAAAGGTCAGGAATTAGGTCGTGAAAGTGGGACTGGCCCTTAACAGGACATTTGCTTATCTGTAATGGTGTGGAATTGGGCTGTGTTTACTCTGCTGTTTCTTTCGAAGGTGCATGATGTATATTTGTTATGACCATTTGGAGGAAGGAAAACTTCTAAAGTGTCTCTGCAATAACCAAACATCAAAGGAAAATTCTGTATATGAGTAGATGAATCTTTGTTCGTTGAGCAATCTCCTAGATTGTTCCCAGTGATCACTGTATTTGGTGCTCTTGAATAAAGTCTTGATTGTCTAAACCGATTTTGTGTTGTGTTTTAAAGTTGTCTTTAACAGGGGACTGCCGTGATGGAGGGGAGGGGTGAGGAAGAACAAAGGGGGAACTGGCGTGGTGGGGAGGGGTGGTGGGGAGGGGAGGGGAATTTGTAACATTGTAAGGGCCCTTTATGAGCGACTATTTGCAAGCAAAGAATGTTACTGTGACTTGTCATAAGTGACAATAAAGTATTCAATTCAATTCCACACACACGGCACCTGAGGTCAGGATTGAACCTGGCTCTGGTGCCGTGAGAGGCAGCAGCTCTACCAGTTGTACCACCGTGCTGCCTTACAAATGACTACATTCTATACATTCTTCAATGAAAGTTTTCAAATTTATGAGGTTCAAAATAAGGAGAAACAATTTTTACTTGCAGGACGGTGAGATGCCAGAGGCAAATTTAAATGTTAGTGTTAATGAGATTATCTTAACGAAACAGCTGGTGTGTTTGATATGCACATCTGTATAGCATTCCCTGATAAAGTTGGGGAATGAGATTTACTCACAACCTTCAAAGGAGAACTAGATAAATAATTGGAGAGTAAAAATGTGCAGAAATAGAACGAAACGATGTGAACACATCACAATATGATTATAGACTCAAAATGCTGGAGTAACTCAGCAGATCAAACGGCAGGTACACAAAAATGCTGGAGAAACTCAGCGGGTGCAGCAGCATCTATGGAGCGAAGGAAATAGGTAACGTTTCGGGCCGAAACCCTTCTTCAGACTGATAGGGGGTGGGGAGAAGAAAGGAAAAAAGGAAAAAAGGAAAAAGGCGGAGGAGGAGCCCGAGGGCTGGGGGAGGGGAGGAGACAACCAGAGGGCTGATGAAGGGGAGGGGACAGCAAGGGCTAGCAGAATTGGGAGAATTCAATGTTCAAACCCCCAGGATGTAGACTGCCCAAGCGGAATATGAGGTGCATTACTCTGGAGCAAATGAATGGGTGACGTTTTGGGTCGAGATCCTTATGTCTATCTTCGGTGTAAACCAGCATCTGTAGTTCTGTCCTACACAGTACGATTGTAACCACTCGACAATGGAATATTTTGGGGACTGTTCAAAGAAAATAGCATCACAGTAGAAGTCTTGCAGTGACAGACTTTCTAAAAAAAATGTTTTTTCTTACCAGCGGATGTTCTCTCTGAAGCGAACTTGGTCTCATCGAGGTGAAAAGCCCCTTTCGAACCATTTTTGATCTTCGTATTCAATGACTGGAAACAGACACATGAGAAATGAATGAATGGAATGGATTGTAAACATCTGTTCTATATAGATCTAATAGTTGAGAGAATGCTTGTCAACTCTTGCTCCAAGAAAGACTTGCATACATTTAGTGCCTTTCATCTCATCCAGGAGTCCCAAATGTTTTTTAACTAAGTCATTTTAAAATGTTGAAATGGAGCCAGCAATTTATACATATTGCTGTAAACAGCCATGGTTGATAATGGCTAGATTTGGGGGGTTTTATGCAAGGTGAGGGTTACATATTGGCCAGGACAACGCTGCCAAGTTCCCTCTTCATCCTGATGGAATGAAGAACACTTTTTCACTGAATTGGATTTAAATTTGTGATTTTCTATGCAATAGGCTATGGTGAGTCTGCTGTTCAAAATGATAGATATAGTTTCAATCAAAATGTTTTACTTAGTATGTTGCGTTATCACCTTCCCCAGACTAACAATTCTAC
>JAXLNO010004028.1:73799-239206 GCA_038087875.1 Malacoraja senta | reverse complement strand
AGTTCCTGCCAAAACTACCTCCTCTGGCAGCTTGCTCCCAAAACCCAACACCCTTCAGATCCCTATTAAATCTTACCCCTCTAACCTTAAACCCATGTCCTCTGGTTCTTGATTCCCTTCCCTGGGTAAAAGACCCTCTGCATTCACTCTTTCTATTGCCCTCATGATTTTATACACCTCTGTATGATCACCTCTTAGCCTCCTGTACCCGCACCCTCTGTGTGAAAAAGCTGCCCTATTAAATCTTTCCCCTCTCACATTGAAGTGGGTGTATGGAACGAGCTGCCAGAGGAGGAAGTTGAGGCAGGGACTATCGCAAAGTTTAAGAAGCAATTGGACAGGTACATGATTAGGACAAGTTTGGAGGGATATGGGCCAAATTCAGGCAGGTGGGACATGTTGGCCGGTGTGGGCAAGATGGGCGGAAGGGCCACACTGTATCACTCTATGTCCTCTGGCTCTTGCCCCTTACGAGAGAAACCAGAATCTCCTTAAAGTTTGGGTCTTTTGTAGACTTTGAGCTAAACAGCACAGAAATAAGCTCCTGTGTTTTCAACTTTTCACATTTCCAACTTTTATATTCAGAAGTCATAAATATATTTCAGCAATGGTAGAGTTGCTGCCATACAGTGCTGGAGACCCGGGTTCCATCCTGACTGAGGGTGCAGTCTGTACTGAGTTTGTACGTTCTCCCCATGATCGCGAGGGATTTTCTTCAGCTGCTCATACGTTCATAGAAGCAGAGTTAGACCATTCGGCCCATCGAGCTTAATCCGCCATTCAATCAGTGCCAATCTTTCTCTCCCTCCTAACCCCATTCTCCTGCCTTCTCCCATAACCACTGACTAATCACCCGTGCTCCTGTTTCCTCCCACACTTCAAAGATATACGGGATTGTAGGTTAATTGGCTTCAGTAAATTGTCCCTAGTGTGCAGGAACTAGTGCATCCTATCCAATCATTCGTCGGCACAGAATCAGTGGGCCGAAGGGCCTGTTTCCATGCTGTGTCTCTGCTATAAAGTAGTATTTGAGCCATGGAAGAATGCCATGCATGTACCACAATGCTTTTGTAGACATTCCCATTGCCATTCTCTAGACTGACGCGGATGATTTAATTTTCCTCGTTCTGCTTGTTGTACTCAGGAAGTGGCGCCGTGGAGCTGCAGGACGTCCCCGAGATGGTGCGCTTGTGGTCCTTGGGATTGTGGGGGCATGAAATGGTGCCGATCAACGACGCGACTCCCAAAGACGCCGTGTCCATTGAGTGGGTGGATGAGCAAGATGATAATGATTCATTCGGCTGGAAAACAAAACAGTAAGGATGGGAATTTAGATATTTCTAATCCAACTTTCCAGTTCTATCGTCAAACCAGGATGAGTGGTGATCTTATAAACGTGTATAAAATCATGAGATTAGTTGCTGCCTCACAGATCCAGACCCGGGTTCGATCCTGACCTCAGGAGCTGTCCATGCGCAGTTTGCACATTCGCCCTGTGAACACGTGGGTTTCCTCCGGTTTCAATAGTCAAGAATGTTTTATTGTCATATCCCATTTCTTCTCACATCCCAAAGATGTGCAGGGTTATTGGTTATTTAGCTTCTGTAAATTGTCCTTAGTGTGTAGCATAGAACTAATGAATGGGTGATTGCTGGTCGGCACGGATTCAGTGGGCCGAAGGGACTGTTTCTCTCAGGTAAACTAAACTAAATATTGGCGATGCACTTGCAACATGCAAAGCTTCACTTGTACTGTATTGCTTCTGCATAAAACGACTGCTTAAAAAGCAGCCAAGTCTTATTTGAGCGACTTTACAGATACAGTGCGGAAACAGGCTCTTCGGCCCATCGAGTCCATACCGACCAACGATCCCCGCACACTATCCTACACACCATGGACAATTTACGACTTGCAGAAGCCAATTAACCTACAAATCTGCACGTCTTTGGAATGTGGGAGGAAGCCGGAGCACCTGGAGAAAACCCACATGGTCACAGGGAGAACGTAAACTCTGTACAGGCAGCACCCGTGGTCAGGATCGAACATGGGTCTCTGGCGCTGTAAGGCAGCAACTCTACTGCTGCACCACAAAGTGCTGGAATAAGTCAGCTCGCTCCATAGATCTCAGCTTCACTTTATCCTTCCTCAGGATCCACACGCTCAATTAAAGCTCCTCCACTTACCTGACCTCCACTAAGGATCACAAACCTGCCTTTCTCCAGACCAGGCCCCCCAGCGACTGCAGAGTTACTCCAGCACTTTTTCTTTTTATGTAAACCAGCATCTACAGTTCCTTGCGTCCACCCCTCATTAGAACGCGTTAGACGCACGTGCACAGCACAAAATGTTTTACGAGGAAAAGGTTCTAACTTTTTGAAAACAAAACGTTTTACCAGAAAGCTGCCTGGATTCGAGGGCTTCAGCTACAGTGAGAGGTTGGATAGACCTGCATAGTTTTTTCTGCAATGTCGGAGGTTGAGAGGAGACCAGTTAGAAGTATATAAAATTATGAGAGGTACAGTTGAGGTAATCACTCTGAATCTTTTTACCCCAAGCTGGAAATGTCCAAGACTAGAGGGCATCGCTATAAGGTGAGAGGGGGAAAGATTAATGGGGATGCGCGGGGCAGTGGTGGGGCCTGGAATGCTTGACCTGGGATGGTAGTGGAGGCAGATATGACAGGGGTATTTAAGAAGCGTTTAGGTAGGCACATGGAGGTAGAGGGGAGAGAGGGATATGGATCATGTACAGGCAGATGAGAGTTTAACCTGGCATCATGTTTGGCACAAACATTGTGGGCTGAAGGGCCCGTTCTTGTGCTGTACTGTTCTATGTTCTAACCATCCTATCACCAACCAGAGAGCAGTCCCGACAAACCATCTACCGCATTGGCAGATGTTTTCTGACGCTCTCACCTCTGACCTCTGGCCACAAACTCTTTAAAGCACTTCCCTCTGGAAGGCGACTCCGGACTATCAAAGCCGCCACAGCCAGACATAAAAACAGCTTCTTCCCACGAGCAGTAGCTCTACTCAACAGCCAAAAGACTGTAGCCTCTTTTCACTCCGGTACTTTATTTTCGCATGTATAATTTATAGTGTTTTATTTTTAATTATCTACTGAATATCATGTTGTTACTTGCGAGCAAAGCACTAAGGCAAATTTCTTGTATGTGGACTTGGTTAATAACATTTTTATTCATTCATTATTAGTTATTGAAGACAATAGACAATAGGTGCAGCAGTAGGCCATTCGGCCCCTCGAGCCAGGACCGCCATTCACTGTCATCATGGTTGATCATCCACAATCAGTACCCCGTTGCTGCCTTCTCCCCATATCCTCTGACTCCGCTATTTTTAAGAACTCTGTCCAGCTCTCTCTTGAAAGCATCCAGAGAACCAGCCTCCACGGCAGATAATTTCACAGACTCACAACTCTCTGTGTGAAAACGTTTTTCCTCATCTCCGTTCTAAATGACCTGCCTCTTATTCTCAAACTCTCCCTCAGACTATCTTAAATCAGACTTTACCTTGCACTAAACGTTATTCCCTTAATCCTATATCTGTGCACTGTGGATGGGTTGATTGTAATCATGTATTGTCCTTCCACTAACTGGTTAGCACACAACAAAAAAGCTTTCCCCTGTACCTCGGTACACGTGACAATAATAAACTGAACTATACTCTCAGTAGGTCAGGCAGCATCTCTGGAGGATGTGGATAGGTGTTGTCTTGGACATTTGCAGCCTGGGGGCAAAAGATTCTGACTGTCTGTCCTATATGGGCCATTCATAATTTTATATACATCTACCAAGTTTCCTCTCATCTTCTGACGTGGCACATAAAACAATCCAAGTCTATCCGACCTCTCCCTGTAGCTGAAGCCCTCTAATCCAGGCAGTATTCTGGGAAAACATTTTGTTTTCACAAAGTTAGAATAGTCTCATCATGTCATTTTATGCTTGAAAGGTCAGGCCGGGACAGTTGCACCCCGCTGAGTTACTCCAGCACTTTGCATCTTTTTTTAAAAGTACGCAGGCATCTACAGTTCCTCGCGGCTGTGTTTTTTTCTCTCTAGTTTTAGAGACACAGCGGGGAAACAGATCCTTCTGTCCACAGAGTCCGCACCAACCAGCGATCCCCGAACATTAACACTATCCCACATACACTTGGGACAATTTACATTTATACCAAGCCAATTAACCTTGGTTAATTTGTACGTCTTTGGAGTGTGGGAGGAAACCGGAGAGCCCGGAGAAAATTTACACAGGTCACGGGGAGAACGTACAAACTTAGTACAGAGAGTACCCGTTGTCGGGATCGAACCCAGGTCTCCGGCACTGCAAGTGCAGCAAGGCAGCAACGTTACCTCAGCGCCACCGTGCGGTACACGAGGGAGGGGGTCTCCCGTTACCTGTTTTTGCAGTTCTTCAGGCGTGTCGGTAGGCGTGTCGGTAGGTATGTCAGCAGGCCTGTTGGTGGGCGTGTCCATGGGCGTGTCGGCGTGTGTGTCGGCAAGCGTGTCTGCAGGCGTGGCGGCGGGCATGTCGGCGGGCGTCGTGCAGATGTCTTCAATTTTGGAGCTGTTACAGTCGGAAGCAAAGATACTAGTATCTTTGGTCGGAAGAGGAAACGCCGACGGAGTCCATGCTCTCCCCAGAACTGCCGCTGGGCGGGGACTTTGGCTGCTCGCAGCTCTTTGTGGGAGTGCTGGTCGTGATGACCTACGACCCTAGAAACAGCCTACGAGTAGGGAGTTCAATCCGTCAGCACACACATCCGGACGAGAAGGCATGCAGTCACAGGGAGAACGTGCAAACTCCACACACACACACAAACTCCCGGAGAAGCCACGCGGGTCACAGGGAGAACATTCTAACTCCACACACACACCCAGAGAAACCACGCGGTCACGGGGAGAACGACACACACACACACGCACACGCACACACAAACACGCAGCACCCCCCCCCCCCCCGAGAAGCCACGCGGTCACAGGGAGAACGTGCAAACTCCACACACACACACGCAGCACTCGAGGTCAGCATCAAACTCATTCCCAGCCTCAGCAAGGCCAGCAGCATAATCAATAATGGGTCACGCCCTGGCCACTCCCTCTTTTCCCCTCTCCCATCAGGCAAAAGGTATAGAAGTGTGAAACCTCAGATTCAGGGACAGCTTCTTCCCAGCTTTTATCAGGCAACTGACTATCCTACCCCAACCAGAGAGCAGTGCTGGACTATTATCTACCTCATTGGTGGCCCTTGGTCTATGCTTGATCGGACTTTACAGGGTTTATCTTGCACTAAATATTATTTCCTTATCATGCATCTGTACACTGTAAATGGCTCGATTGTAATCATGTATTGTCTTTTCTCTGACTGGATAGCACGCAACAAAAAGCTTTTCACTGTACCTCGGTACACGTGACAATAAACTAAACTGACCCAGGCCTCTGGCGCTGTGAGGAGGCAGCTCTAATGCTAATTGGCTTCTTTGAATTGTCCCCGAGCGTGTAGAATAACATAGAACTAGCGTGCGGGTGATTGTTGGTCAGCGTGGACTCGGTGGGCCGAAGGGCCTGCTTCCACGCTGTATCTCTAAAACTAAACTAAGGAGGATTCAGCATATGTGGGGGATAGGAGCTAATTGAGATGGATAAGGATGCCAGAAACAAATTATGGCAGAGTGAATAATGAACAGATGTTTAAAAACTGGAGATCAAGGGATGGTATAAAACAGAGTTTGAGGGAAAGATGAATGGGGAAAAAAGGCGTAGACTATTTTCTAAATGGGGTGAGAATCCAAGAATCGGAGGTGCAAAAGGACTTGGGAGTGCTGGTGCAGGGTTCCCGAAAAGGTAATCTGCAGGACAAATCGGCGATAAAGAAGGCAAATGCAATGCTAGCATTTATTTCAAGAGGGCTAGAATACAAAAACAGGGATGTAATGCTGAGACTATAAGGCGCTGGTCAGGCCACATTTCGAGTATTGTGAACAATTTTGGGCACCATATTTGAGGAAGGATGTGCTGGCTCTGGAGAGGGTCCAGAGGAGGTTTACGAGAATGATCCCAGGAATGAGTGGGTTAACCTATGATGAGCGTTTATGATGGCAGTGGGCCTGTACTCGCTGCAGTTCATTGAAATACACCGAATAGTGAAAGGTTTGGACAGTGTGGATGTAGAGAGGATGTTTCCAGTCATGCGAGAGTCTAGGACAAGGGTTCCCAGCCCGGGGTAAATTTACCCCCAGAGGATAAATTTCGCCTACCCAGGGGGGAAATTTGTTGATTCTGGATTTGTACATATTTTTTCACATTGACTGACTGTGTTTGGTTCTGGTATACTGGTATCTGTTCAGCATTAGTTATTCATAAATAAGTGAAATAACATTGTTATGTGTGAATAAAGTTGCCAGGGGTAAATGGGATGGAAAAGGTTGGCAACCCCTGGTTGATCAGAGCCTCAGAATTAAAGGACATTCCTTTAAGAAGATGAGGAGGAATGTTTTTAGCCAGAGGGTGGTGAATCTGTGGAATTCATTGCCACAGGTGGCTGTGGAGGCCAAGTCATTGGCTATTTTTAAGGCGGAAATAGATAGATTCTTGATTACAACGTGGCAAGAACAAATGTCACTACGCCATTTGGTGTGTGTGACAATAAATGTCCTTTGTCCTTTGTCCTTTGTTTGTCAGGGGTTATGGGGAGAATGGGGTTGAGAGGGAAAGATAGATCAGCCATAATTGAATTGATGGGCCGAATGGCCTAATTCTGCTCCTGTAACTTATGAGCGAGGGTTCAATGTTAACTGAGGTGTTAGCATATGATGGACAAGTAAATGGGATTGTGGTGATGTCCAGGATACAGAGAGTATTGCTCAACATGGTGAAATGATACACTGTCATTCCATCTAAGCTTACTTTAGAGATACAGCATGGAAACAGGCCGTCCGGCCCACCAAGTATGCGTCGACCAGTGATCACCTGTACACTAGTTCTACCCTACTCACTGGGGGCAATTTTCAGAATTAATCTACATACCTGCACGTCTTTGGAATGTGGGAGGAAATCGGAGCACCCGGAGAAAACCCACACAGTCACAGAGAGAATGTACAAACTCTAGTCCCACCTGCCTGCATTTGGCCCATATCCCTCTCAACCTTTCCTATTTCTGTACCTGTCAAAATGTCTTTTAAATCGAAGATAAGACACAAAATGCTGGAGTAACTCAGCGGGACGGGCAGCATCTCTGGAGAGAAGGAATGGGTGACGTTTAATATCGAGACCCTTCTTCAGACTGATGACAAGGGAGTGGATGGCACAGAGATAAAATGTAGTCGGAGACAGTGAGACTAGTGGGAGAACTGGGAAGGATGGAGAGAGAGGGAAAGCAAGGGCTACTTGGAGTTAGAGAAGTCAATGTTCATACCACTGGGGTGTAAGCTGCCCAAGCAAAATATGAGGTACTGTTCATAGTTCATAAGTGATAGGAGCAGAATTAGGCCATTTGGCCCATCAAGTCTTCTCCGCCATTCTATCATGGCTGATCTCTCTCCCTCCTAACCCCGTTCTCTTGCCTTCTTCCCATAACCCCTGACACCTGTACAAATCAAAAATATATTCAGTCTGAAGAAGACACTCGACCCGAAACATCACCTATTCCTTCTCTCTATAGATGCTGCCTCACCCGCTGAGTTCCTCCAGCATTTTTGTGTACCTTCGATTTTTCCAGCATCTGCAGTTCTTTCTTAAACAAAAATCTATGTATCTCTGCCTTTGAAATATCCATTGACTTGGTCTTCACAGCCTTCTGTGGCAAAGAATTCCACACAATCACCACCCTCTCACTAGCAGCAATTGTGAAACCAGTCTCAGACAACTGGATACCTCCAACCACCATATTCTGGAATCATACATGTTTACATGTATCCAACATTGCTAATTTTGCAACAATGCAGTGAGCTGCACCCAATGCTCACGCTAAACACACTAAATTATTTAATAAGAAGAATAAGGGGTAAGCCATTTAGAGCGGAGATGAGGAAACACTTTTTCTCACAGAGAGTTATGAGTCTGTGGAATTCTCTGCCTCAGAGGGCAGTGGAGGCCGGTTCTCTGGATATTTTCAAGAGGGAGCTAGATAAGGCTATTAAAGATAGCGGAGTCAGGGGATATGGTGTGAAGGCAGGAATGGGGTACTGATTGGGGATGATCAGCCATGATCACATTGAAGGGTCGAATGACCTACTCCTGCACCTATTGTCTATTATCTATTGTCTATTAAATCTTCTTTAGATCTCCTGGCAACAACTTCAAGGAAGCTAATTTCAATTTGATCACACAAGCCTTCCTCCAATTGGCACTGGGTCTCACTCTGACGATGGAGGAGGCCCAGGACAGAAAGGTCAGTGTGGGAATAGGAGGGGAATTAAGTGTTGAGCAACCGGGTGATCAGGTAGGTTCTCCAGTAAAGTCTCGGAGGCCGGGACCTCTAGTGGTCCGGCACAACGGATAATCCAGAAAGGCTCTGGAACCAAGGGTGCCGGAAAACTGGTGGTGGACCTGTACATGACAGCATCTTTGACTGGTTGCATCACGGCCAGGTTCGGCAACTCGAAAGCCCAGGAAAGAAGGAGATTATAAAAGGCGGTGGACACTGCCCAGTCCATCAAGGGTACTGACCTCCCCACTATCAAACGGTTCTGAGTAAACAAGGCCTGTATACCAAAAGGCTCTACTCTCCATGGAGGGCAATGTCAACATTCAAAGAAAAAACAAACTGAGACACAAAAGATTAGAACTCAGCGGGACAGGCAGCATCTCTGGAGAAAAAGGGCAGGTGACATTTTGAGTCTGATTACACTGTCCTGATTAATTTTACTGATTTTATGCCTTGTTGTCAGCTTCTCCCCAGGCAACAATGAACCATTCTCGTCTGAAGAAGGGTTTTGACCTAAAATGTCACCCATTCGTTCTCTCCAGAGATGCTGCCTGTCCCGCTGAGTTACTCTAGCTTTTTGTGTCTATCTTCGGTTCAAACCAGCATCTGCAGTTCTGCTCCTTCCTACACATCAATGAGGGACTGTGCTCTCTGGGTTAACCAGATGCACTGTTATTTTGTTCTACTCACAGACTGAGACGCTTCACCATGCTCTTCCTGGGCTTTGCAGATGTGGGACTTGTATTGCTGGTTCGTTCCATTTCACACAGTACACTAGAGTAATCTGTATTCAGTGCAGGTCGGAGACAGATGGGAGTACTGGGAAGGAGGAGGAAAGGAAAAATAAGGTTCACGTGAAGTTAGGGAAGTAAATGTTCACACTGCGGGGGATAAGCTACCCAAGTGAAATATGAGGTGCTGTTCCTCCAATTTGCGCTGGACCTCACTGTGACAATGGAGGAGGCCCAGGACAGAAAGGTCAGTGTGGGAATGGGAGGGGAATTAAGTGTTGAGCGACTGGGAGGTCAGGCAAGTTTAGGCAGTCTGAGCTGACGTCTTCTAAATATTGTTATAGTACCTGCCTCAACTACCTTCTCTGGAAGCTCGTTCCTTGTATCCACCACTCTCTGTGGGTGAAAAAGATGCACCTCAGCTTCCGAGTAAATCTTTCCCATCTCACCTTCAACCTATGTGCTCTGGTTCTTGATTCCCAAACCCTGCGTAACAGACTGCATTCACTTTATCTATTCCCCTCATGATCTTGTACGCCTCTCTAAGGTCACCCCTCACTGTCCTGCACTCCAAGCCTGCTCAACCTCTCCCTATGGCTCAGGCCCTCAAGTCCTGGCCATATCCATCATAAATAGACACAAAAAGCTGAAGTAACTCAGCGGGACAGTCAGCATCTCTGGAAAGAAGGAATGGGTAACGTTTCGGGTTGAGACATCCAAAGTAATAGCCCTGTCCCATGGTGCAAGTTCATTCCAAGAGCCCTGATTCGAACTCGGAAATTTACGGTAATGGCCACTCGTCGGTACTCGGGGCTCTCGTGGACATTTTTTAACGTGTTGAAAAATCTTCACGAGTCTGCCCGTGCTTACCTGCCGTTAACAAATCTTCCCGAATACCTGCCGTTAGAGTTACGAGCTGCTAAAAGACGTCCCCGAGCTCCGACGTACCCGCAACGTTCATTCTCCGTGCCTACCACGAGTTTGATTATTTTAAAACTCGGGAGAGCTCTTGGAATGAACTCGCATCGTGGGACAGGGCTATAAATCTCCATACAAAGCAAAAGCACATAATTCGACAAGGCCGTAAATTTTAATTGGGCATTTGTAAGGTGAAGTGACAGGATATAATTAATGCTGCTGCACAAAACCCTTTGTCGAGAATGTGGCGCAGTCATTACTTATGAAAGATTGAGGCCAAAAATGCCTTGCGCATTCTAAATGGCCACATAATGAAACAGAGCGTCAATTAATCAATTATTACACGGGGCTTGCTGCAGAGTAGGAATAATTGATTACTTCATCGGTTGCCTGAGCTCTGCATTATTTCCCCGTTGTGTGATGTACGGAAATGGCTGAAAATAGCAAGCCAGTGGTTTCACATGGATAGTTCGATGCCAGCGGAGAATTTGTAACTCAAAGGACCTGCTCAAAGAGAGATACAGCTTTGAAACAGGCCTCTCAACTCAATTTGCCAACACCGACCAACAGGTCCCAGTTACACTAGTCCCACCTGCCTGTGTTTGGTCCATATCCCTCTAAACCTGTCCTATCCATGTTTTCAATATTGTTATAGTCCCTGCCTCAACTACTTCCTCTGGCAACTCGCTCCATACACCTTCTACCCTATATGTAAAAAAAGTGGCCCCTCAGGTTCCTATTAAATCTTTCCCCCCACACCTTAAGCCTATGTCCTCTGGTTCTCGATTTCCTTAACTCTGGGTAAAAGACTCTGTGCATTTCCCCAATCTATTCCTCTCATGATCTTATACACTTCCATAAGATCAGCCTCCTGCACTCCATGGAATAAAGTCCAAGCCTGCCCAACCTCTCCCTGTAGCTCAGGCCCTCGAGTCCTGGGCCCTCTCCTCCAGATTGACAACATATTTCCTCTAACAGGATTCATATGTTAAGCATAACAAAGATACAAGATACAAGATACAAAGGACATTTATTATCACATACACCAATGGTGTAGTGAAATTTGACTTTCCATTCCAGCACACGAATAAAGTTAAGACACAACATTAAAGAATTTAACAATAAACATAAAAACATCCCCCCATAATGGTTCCTACTGTGGGGGGAAGGCAGCAAAGTTCAGTCCCGACCCCTGTTCACCCATAGTCGGGCCTATTGTGGCCTCCGCAGTCGCTGCTACGGCAGCCCGATGCTTCAGGCCCTCTTGCTGGGAAGATGGAACTCCGGCGGCAGGTGAACACTCCTCAGCGGCTTTAAATGTCTGGAGCGGCCGCTTCCACCCCGGAGACCGCAGCACCCAAAGTCCTCAGGCCGCGCCGGTCGGAGCCCCGACCCCGGCCACCTTGGATCCCAGGCTCTGCGGCATTTCAAACCAAGCGCCGCCCGCGGCTGGAGGCTTGGAGTCACAGCTCCTCGACGTTGGAGCTACAACACAGCACCCAATCCAGCCCACCGCACGGTGACCCGGGCAAGGCATCGCCCGCTCCGTGATGGTGTCCCAGCGCCGCGCCGCCGGCGAAGCTGGGGTTCCGGCCGGTCCCAACAGGAAACGCCGCTCCAGTCCGATGGTAGGCCGCGAGGAGGGGGCGAAGAAGCAGCTCGGAGGGAAGCCGCCTTTCCGACCAGGTAGGGACTAGGAAATAAAGTTTCCCCCTTCCCCTCCCCCACACCCACCACAAAAAAGACTAGAAGACCTCCAAAACAAACACTTTTAAATCACTAAAAATTAAAAAAGGGTGAAAGTACTAATGGACGATACATGGATAAGTACGGTTTAGGAAGGTTATGGGCCAAACACAGGCAGGTGGGACTAGTGTGATGGACATTTTGGTCGTTTTGAGTAAGTTGGGCAGAAGGACCTGCTTGCATGTTATGTGATTCTAAGTCGGAGAGATAGTTATCCAGTGTCGACTGAATCCATGAGTGACTATTCATCCCAACCCCAGGAAAAGTACCTCAAACACTAACATCAAGCTGTGCGCATACGCAAATAAACACAATGTACAGGTCCACTACCCATTCTGCGGCAACTGGTGGTCCGGACAAAACACCACCGAAATGCCCCCGGAACTCCCCCCGAAAATGAGGTACCCAGACCAGGTGAGGCGGCTGATCTTAAGTTCATCAGGACTTCTGTGCCGATTGGCGGGATGAATTTGCCCCCTGCGGCCGGAGCCGGCAGATCCGTTCCAATTGCTGACTTCCACGGCCACCTTTGCGGGCCGCTATCTCGGCCCACCGGCGGCCTTGGTGGAATGTTCCAGTATCATTGAACTCCCCTCGGAGACCATGACCACTGTTGGTCCAGCAAAAAGGATAATCCAGAAAGGCTCTGGAACCAAGGGTGCCGGAAAATGGGTGGTGGACCTGTACATTTGACTGGTTGCATCATGGCCAAGTTCGCAACTCAAAAGCCCAGAAAAGAAGGAGATAATAAAAGGCGATGGACACTGTCCGGACCATCAAGGGTACTGACCGCCCCACCATCATACGGTTCTGAGAAAACAAGGCCTGTATACCAAAAGGCTCCATTCACCATGGAGGGCAATGTCAAAGATCAATGAAAAAATGAAGATAGACACGATTAACTAGAGGAACTCAGCGGGACTGACAGCATCTCTGGAGAAAAGGGGCAGGTGACATTTCGGGTCTGATTACACTGTCCTAATTAATTTTACTGATTTTATACGTTGTTGTCATCTTCTTCCCTGCCAACAATGAACCATTCTAGCCTGCAGAAGGGTCTCGAACCAAAATGTCACTCATTCCTTCTCTCCAGAAATGCTGCCTGTCCCGCTGAGTTACTCCAGCATTTTGTGTCTACCTTCGAATGAACCAATTTAAATTTCCTTGATCATCGTCTGCTTTCAAATGTCATCCATATCTCTCGTTCCCCTCACCCCTGACTCTCAGTCTGAAGAAGGGTCTCAACCCTAAACATCACCCATTCCTTTTCTCCAGAGATGCTGCCTCACCCACTGAGTTACTCCAGCTTTTTGTGTCTATCTTCGGTTCAAACCAGCATCTGCAGTTCTGCTTCTTCCCACACATCAATGAGGGACTGTGCTCTCTGGGTTAACCAGATGCAGTGTTATTTTACTTCGGAGTCACGTGAGTGACTATGTGAAGACCCCGCCAGCCCGCATGCGCCTCATATGGTCTAACGCGTTGCGCAACAACGGCTGGTGGGAGCGCTGCTCCACCAGCGGTCAAACCTGAAGGTAAGTTTTTAACTTTTTTCCAGGTCTATTTTCTCCTTGCAGGAAGCTCTTTACAGAGTTCCAGCTGGAGACGTTCCGGGGTCGAAATCCCGGCTCCCTTATACAGGGACCAAGGGGGAATCCCGACTGCAAAATCGCGGGGATATCAGGTCTGTGGAAGCCCGACCACAGACATCGCGGGGAAGCCCTTCTTCAAGGACCGCGAGGAAAGCCCGGCTGCGGAAACAACGGTATAACCGGCTTGGGGAAACCCGACAGAATGCTGGCTGCAACAACAGTGGGGATACCGGGCTCGGGTAGCCCGGCTGCGGGGACCGCGGAACCCGGCTTCGGGGACCGTGAGAAGACCGCGGGTAACCCGGCTCGGAGGGAGAGACCTCGGCTACAGGGATCCGTGTGGAAGACACGGCTACGGAGCGCGGAAGTGCGGGTAGCCGGCGGCGACTTCAGACTCCGGCAGCCCGCAGAACGTAAGAGCCTAAACAGAGTCTGAGAAGCCTAGACTGAAGTCGGGTCAGGAGAGTTCCCCTCCGACATGGGTGCGTCCTCGGACGTTTTACCCAGATGGAGCTTGGATAGCGTCCACAGGGAACTGACTCCAAACTCCGCAGTGGTTCCCCAGAAAGGGGGTAAATCCAAAAGTAAGACGGATAATACCGCAGTGGTTCCCCTGAAAGGGGGTAAAGCCAAGGGTAAGACGGATAGGAACCGCAGTGGATCCCCTGTAAGGGGGTAAAGCCAAGGGTAAGATGGATAGGAACCACAGTGGTTACCCTATAAGGGGATAAAGCCAAGAGTAAGACGGATGGTAACCGGGGTGGTTCCCCAGACAGAAGTATGTCAGGGGAACATACTAGCAGAAACCCGGAACGGCCAGAGTTCCCCTCATGGAGCAGCAGCTACTTCACGTCACATCATTATAGGAACGTGTGAAGGGTTCCTGAAAGTGCCAGCAGTCAACTGCGCTATCTGGGGTCATATTGGAGGCGGCATGAACCCAGTAAATGTCCAGCCGCCGAATCTTTTCTCACGGAAAACCTGTTCAAACAGCTAAGACCGGGATGAGCAAGCAAAAACTGTCGGACGAATCAAAGTACCAACGACAAGCAAAGCTTCATTGTGTCGTGCAACAACACACCCTACGCCTTCATCGGCAGGAAGCGGTTCACGGAAGCTGGTGGCAGTTTGTAAGCAGAGCACAGGTCTTTAGGCCAATGCCCAAAACCAGCCCTAAGGGGAGTATGGATCCACGCACCCCAGCAGTCCTAGTCTCCAAACCAAGGACGGGAATAGAACCTGCATCAGGGGGCCTTTGGGCTTACCATAAACCAACGATAACCATGAAGGTACGTGGGTCTGGTTCTTCCCCGAATCATGGGTTATGTGGACCATTTACAAGTTGGTAATAATTACACTTGTTTTGTACAGATGACAATGATAACATAAGATCAGATCTGTTTATAATTAAAATAATAACATGAGATTTGTTCATACTGCATAGTATACAATCGTGTACAATCGAGACCGGCACAGAATTTGGCCAGAGTTCTCGGAAATATGGCTGGAGCTGCCTTTCAAGGCAGGCTCGCAATTATTGCAGATGATGCCTGCTCATTGTCAACAGGTTCAACTCACATGTGCAGTATAGACTTTCTGAATAGGAAAATTCGTGACTGTTTAAACCTTCCATGGGATCAGTTTCCATTCACGGGGCATTGGAGGTATTTGCAATTTAGCTGGATGGGGCAATGATACAGTTAAAAGCATTGCAAAATGGGCTAATTTCAGCTCCCAGGTTATTTACCAAATTACTAAAACCAGTGCTTCAACTGCTCAGAGCTAAAAAAACAATTGCTATGGCCTATCGGGATGACATTCTAAACGCTGTATTTTGCTAATTTAGATGTATCAGCCACCAAACTATATTTGAGAAATTGGTTTTCTCACCCATCCAGTTACATTTAAGTTGAGACCAACTGAAATTATTGATTATTGGGATTTACCTTTAATATTAATTTGTCTGGGACTCCGCCCTGAGGCAAGAGATTGGAATTAATTGATGCCTGTAACAACCTTGTTATTGTTATCAAGCAGCCTTCTATTCATCAATTATAATTGGCAATATATTGGCTTTCAGCTGTGCTATTTGACCTTTGCATTATCAGTATACAAAGTGCAAAGGAGCAAGCTCTCAAGTAATAATAATAATAATAATGGATGGGATTTATATAGCGCCTTTCTAATACTCAAGGTAGGTTATTGTTACCAGACCTATGCTATTCCAGCTGAAACTATCAAAGTCACCATGGTGGACAGACAGTATTCAGCATTGCTCCACTAACTTTTCAGCTGTAAATCTTCAGTTAATTACAAAACTGATGCTATTGCTCAAAAGATGGAAAATTACTAAAACCATCTCTAGTTACGGAGGCGGATGGGGATTGCATGAGTTGCCAATTCTTCAGTTATAAGGTGACAACTACCTATAGACACTAGGTGCATTCTATGGGTTAAAGGTTTGTGCGGATATGCATGATCTGCATGCTCAAGTCCAAGTTGATGCACTTTGGTGGTGGTATGTTATTCACATGGGTGGCAACCAAGTTAAAGTATCCGGTGATAGTTTACCTGCCCTCATTTGGCACTAGTGTATCATCATGTAAAATCAATGATAACACAGAATGGATGTTGGATCACAAAGTATTTAATGACATTATGGCTCGATGGAACACTAAAAGATCGAGATATTTGCATCCAGGCTCAATCACCAGTGGCGATTATATCAGTGGCGATGGATCATTCTCGCTACACTGGGGAGCAATGTTCTTTTATATCTCCCTCCATTTTGCCTCATCAGACGGGTTTTGCAAAAAATTCAGCAAGTTCCCGCTTCAGGCTTCTTCGTAGTGCCTGACTGGTATTTACAGCCGTGGTTCCCGCTGATGTGGGGAATGATAATAGAACCTTATATGGTTATTTCTAGACACAAAGATTGCTGGTTTAGCCATGACTCGGTAAACCATCCTCTGCATGATATCAATTAATTGACTTGCAGACTCTGAGAAGACCGTTCCTGTGGCTCGGGTTGTTAAACCAAACCATGGACATGCTCACTGCAGATTGCAGGGATTGCACCAAATAAGCTTTATTTTCCTCATGAGATGGAATGTAGTTGTTTTATGCTAATATTACATATGTTTCGGCACGGATGACTGACGTCTTGAAGTTCAGGTTATATGGGTTTTGACAAATATTAAGTTAAAGTGCCATTTATTGTGCCGAACGTGCCTTCTCATCATTTTGGCTGCGGGGAGCAGAATCTACTCTGTCGGGTTTCGCTCTCTGGTGAAGGGTATTTATGAAGGGTATCTTCAAACTCAAAACCTCCCAGGCCCAGGTACACAGAAATATGGGATGTTAACATTGTGTTAATGCCGCTTCGCCGGTGGGATCCAGCTACATCCCTGTCCTTGGTCAAACTCACATACAAAGTGGTTATGCTCATGGCGCTGAGTCAAGCGCAACGGGTCCAGTCATTGCATAAGCTAGGGACTGGACAGGATGATTATATCTGCAGGCAAAATAACATTTTATGGTTATGTCTTAGTCAAGCAGAGTAGACCAGGGGCATCAGGTCTTAAACTAGACTTGTTGGCATATCCCTTGGACGTTCGGTTGTTTGTGGTCACTCATCTACACCAGTATGTTAAGGTCACTAAGAGCTTAAAGACTCTGAACTAGCAATATTTGTTAGTTACATAAAGCATCATAAGTAGGTATCACTACAGACCATCTCCAGGTGGTTAACAGGTTCTGGCTTATACAGGAGTGAACGCTGACATTTTTAAGTCTCACTCCACCAGGGCTGCAACAACATCAGCAGCAGGGTTATGGACATTTCACGGGACCACATCCTAGCGGCTGCAGGATGGTCAAACGAACGATCTTCCAAACATTTTAGAACTAACCCATTGCCAGGCCTGGGGTATTTGCCTACTCTATGTTCAGTTCTGTTTATAGTTTCCACCCGGTTGAGGGATTGTACTATTTTCATTAATTGTTCATTAAAAGCATCAACATGTCTATATCTATGTCATGTCTGAATGCATTATTAATGTTCACTCATCATTGGTCAACTGATGCAGTGTGTGATGCATGGACTCGTTTCCACGGCATGAAATCACAGAGCTTTGAAATCTTCACGTAGTCACTCACGTGACTCCGAAGTAAAATAGTAAGATTAAACGAGAACTTACCAGTTTGAAGTTTGATCTTTATTTTATGAGGAGTTACGTTGAGGGATTACGTGCCCTCCACTCCCACCCCTCTATCATAAAGGTCAGCTGGTATGCTAGTTCTCTTATCTTATTATGTTTAGTTCGACTACTGATATCTGTGATTTCACACCGCTGCTTTGAAGATTGATGCGCATGCGGGCTGGCGGGGTCTTCACGTAATCCCTCAACGTAACTCCTCGTAAAACAAACTGGTAAGTTCTCATTTAATCTTACTATTTTATTCTACTCACAGACTGAGATGCTTCACCATGCTCTTCCTGGGCTTTGGAGATGTGCTACTTGTATCGATGGGTGGTTCCATTTCACGTGACATGTTGCAACTACAGAATGGCTAACAAACACAAATTACTGCAGTTATTCTGCCAAATTCAATGCTTGCACCAAAGATCAATTGGCCGGGAGGCGTTAATTTCTCTGGTAAGAGAACATGGCTCATTACAAGGCGGCTCGGTGGCGCAGTGATAGAATTGTTGCCAGGGACCCGGATTCGATCCTGACTACAGGTTCTGTCTGTACAGAGTCTGTACGTTCTCCCTGTGACTTGCGTGAATTTTCTGACATCTTTGGTTCCCTCCCGCACTCCAAAGGCGTACAGGTTTGTAGGTTCATTGGCTTGGTATGAATAAAAATTGTCCCACGTGTGCGTTGAGTAGTGTTAATGTGCAGGGATTGCTGGTCGATGTGGACGCAGTGGGCCAAAGTGCCTGTTTCCATGCTGTATCTCTCAACTAAACATGTTTCATTTATTATGCTATCTATGGTACAGCGTTTACGGCCCATTGTGCTGCTGCTAGAAATTATTTTATTGTTCCATTTTAGGTACATACGGTCACTCTCGACTCTCGTGCAGATTTACAATGCCAGTTTAGAGATACAGTGCGGATACAGGCACTTTGGCCTAAGTGCCAAAGATTACAGCTGAGATTACATCCACGCTTAGACAAGAAAAAAAACGTTCTTGCAAAGCTTCCTACCTTTCAGTTTCCTTTTACCTTCTTACTCATCAGTTAAATACTGTTGACTGCGGAACCACTTGAGAAAACTTTCGACGGGACTGATGCAGTAAATGTTACAGGAAGACTGCAACAGCTTAATTTGGGCTAAAACCTCAAACTCCTGCTAAAGGACAACAAACTCCCTGGCTCCTGTGACGTGGATGGAACTTTCAAGAGGAGCCAAAAACTATAAAAACTATCATTTGCTGTCAACTCACTGCATTTTGTTCTGCAAATATTGTGAAGGTGGACTGATGTACTGATGGTCACATTTGGAGCACTATGTATAGGAAGTCAGAAGAAAGGTCTCGATCTGAAACGCCACCCATTCCTTCTATCCAGAGATGCTGCCTATCCCGCTGAGTTACTACAGCATTTTGTGACTATCTTCAAGGAACTGCAGATGCCAGTTTACGCTGAAGATAGACACAAAACGCTGGGGTAACTCAGCGAGACAAGCAGCATCTTTGGAGAGAAGGAAAAGGTGACGTTTCGGGTCGAGACCCTTCTTCACACTCCAGATCTCCCGTCAGAGAGGAGGAGAACGTCCTCAAAGTCGGGGTACCTTGAGGAGATTTTGCAATGCAGACAAAATGTGTTGGGAGCAACTGCGGATGCTGGTTGATTAGACACAAAATGCTGAAGTAACTCAGCGGGACAGGCAGCATCACTGGAAAGAAGGAATAGGTGACCTTTCGGGTCGAAACCCTTCTTCAGACTCAGTGTTTTGCAGCACCGTGTTCAGTTTTAGTCGCCCTGCTTTAGCCAGGATGTTAATAGACAATAGGTGCAGGAGTAGGCCATTCTGTCCTTCGAGACAGCACCGCCATTCACAGTGTTCATGGCTGATCATCCACAATCAGTACCCCATTCGTGCGTTCTCCCCATATCCCTTGACTCTGCTATCTTTAAGAGTTCTATCTAACTCTCTCTTGAAAGCATCCAGAGAATTGGCCTTCACTGCCTTCTGAGACGGAGAATTCCAGATTCACAACTTTCTGGGGGAAAACGTTTTTCCTCATGTCCATTCTAAATGGCCTACCCCTTATTCTTAATCTGTGGCCCCTGGCTCTGGACTCTCCCAACATTGGGAACATGTTGTTATGCTGGAAAAGGTACAGAGAAGATTTACGGGGATGTTGCCGGGACTTGAGGGGCTGAGCTATAGAGTGACTCACTTTATTCCTTGGAGTGCAGGAGGATGAGAGGTGATCTTATCGAGGTATATAAAATCAAGAGAGGAATAGATAGGGTGAATACACAGAGTCCTTTAACCAGGATAGGGGAAATCAACTACCAGTGTTAAGGTGAGAGGGACAATATTGAAGACGAACCCGAGGGGCAACTTTTCCCACTCGGAGGGTGGTGGATACAATGAATGAGCTGCCAGAGGAGGTCGTTAAGGCAGGTAGCTTGGACAGCTACATGGATAGGGTAGGTTAAGGGGGGTATGGGCCAAACCTGGGCAGATGAGACTAGTGTAGATGGTCAGCATGGGTGAGTTGGGCCAAAGGGCCAGGTTAAAGCCATAAGATAAGCAGGGGAATAAAGAACTAAAGGCACAACAGAGGATGTACTTCCTGCGGCAGCTGAGGAAGCACAATCTGCCACAAGCAATGATGGTCCAATTCTACACGGCCATCGGAGAGTCTGTTCTCACCTTCTCCATCATGGTCTGGTTTGGCTCAGCCACCAAGCACGACACGTGGAGGCTGCAACGAATCGTCCGATCAGCAGAGAAGATTATTGGCTGCAACCTTCCCTCCATTGATGAACTGTACACTGCAAGGGCCAGGAAGCGAGCAGGCAAGACCATCTCTGACCCCTCTCACCCTGGCCACAAACTCTTTGAATCACTTCCCTCTGGAAGGCGACTCTGGACTGTCAAAGCTGCCACAGCCAGACATAAAAACAGTTTTTATCCATGAGTAGTTGCTCTACTCAACAGACAAAATCTGTAGCCTCCCTTTGATCTGGTATTTTGTTGGTTCACATGCTTGATCAATGGTGTTTTATAATTAATGTTATTATTATTAATGTTTAATGTTTTCTGAGTCATTCGTAATAGTAAGATTAAACCAGAACTTACCAGTTTGAAGTTTGATCGTTATTTTATGAGGAGTTACGATGAGCGATTACTTGATGAAGCCCCGCCAGTCCGCATGCATGTCAATCTTCAAAGCAGCGGTGTGAAATCACAGATAACAGTAGTCGGTGACATAGTAAGATTTAGAGAAGACTAGAACTACCAGATGACCTTTATGATACGAGGGTTGGGAGCGGAGGGCACGTAATCGCTCATCGTAACTCCTCATAAGATAAAGATCAAACTTCAAACTGATAAGTTCTCGTTTAATCTTACCATTTTAATCCGGAGTCACGTGAGTGACTACGTGAAGATTTCAAAGCTCTGTGATTTCATGCCGTGGATACGAGTCCATGCGACACACTAACTCAGTTGACACAGGATGAGTAATAATAAATAATGCATTCAAACATGATACAGACTTAAACATGTTGATGCTTTAATTAGCATATAAGAAAACAATAGCAACCCCTCTCTCCCAGGGGGAAGCTATAAAACAGAATTTAAAATGGAGTGGGAAAAAATCCCGGTGTGGGAAGAGGTTTATTATAGAACCTTTGAAATGTCAGTACATTGGACCATCCTGCGGCCACGAGGATTTGGTTGAGAGGGACGTCCAGTGCTCTCGCTGCTGACGTTGATGCCGCCCTGGTGGAGTGAGATTTAAAAACGTCAGTGTGCACTCGGGCACAAGCCAGAATCTGTTTCAGCCACCTTGAAATGGTCTGTACCGACACCTTCTTATGAGGCTTTTTGTGACTGATGAATATCGTTAATTTGGAGGCTCTTGGTGACCTTGATATACTGCTGCAAGTGCGTAACTACACATAGGCGAAGGTCTATGGGGTATGCCATAAAAATAAGTTTAAGCCCTGACGTCCCTGGCCTGCTCTGCTTAAGTAAATCATAAACATAAAATGTTATGCTATTTACAGATGAAACCATCCTGTCCAGTCGCAGCTTCTGCAATGTCCTGACGCGTTGCGCTGAAACCAGCACCATGAGCATGACCACTTTAAGAGTGAGTCTGGGCAAAGACAGGGATGTTGCTGGAGCCCATTGGCGAAGCAGCGTGAGAACCACACTCACATCCCAGATCTCCGTGTACCTGGGCCTGGGGGGATTACAGTTAAAAATACCCTTCATGAACCGGGATATTAAAGGGTGAGACCCAACAGAGTGTTGTCCCGATCCCTGCCACAGGTAGGACGATAAGGCACTCCTGGCACTGTCGATGGCACTATAGCTCAGTCGCTCATCAAAATATAGTGTGGAAAGAAATTCCAACACATCAGGTATGCTTGCCGTGTGGTATATGTTCGACTGCAAGCAGAACACCTCCCATTTCTTGATATGAGAGATGTATTGTTTGTTAGTACTATCCATCCAGGCCACAGTAATCACATCCACCGTATGACCTGATAGTCCGAGCCCCAGGAACGGTCTCCTCAGAATCTGCAAATCAATAGATTAATACAGTCATGGAGTGGATGGTTCTCCCCAGTCACAGGGTGAACCAGCAGGTTACTGCATTTGGGGACAGCCATAAAAGGCTATGTTATTAATCTCAGAACGAGTGGGAACCATGGTTGTGTAGGCCAGTCGGGAACTACCAAAACGCCTGAGGCGGAGTCCTGCTCGATCTTAAGCAAGTGATGAGGCAAAATGGGGGAAATGCATATAAAAACATTCCACCCCAGTGTAGCGAGAATGAATCTACCGCTACTGCCCCTGGGTCTGGTTCCCATGAAACATACTTTGGTAGCTGGTGATTTAATCTGGGTGCAAACAAATCAATATCTGGTACGCCATACCGAGCGACAATATCATTAAATATTTCATGAATCAACATCCATTCTGTGTTGTCATTGAATTTTCGTGACCAGGTGTCCGCCACCATGTTAAATCTACCAGGTAAGTAGATAGCTGAAATCCAGATGTTTCTTGTAATACACCAATGCCAAATAAGGTTAGCCAATTTATCACATGATATCGACTTGATTCCACCCATATGATTAACGTATGCTACTGCTGTAGTGTTGTCAATCTGAAGCTGAACATGCAAGTCATGCATACTAGTACAATACGCCTTTAAGCCATAGAGTGCTCCCAACAACTCTAAATTGTTAATACCATGTGATTGAAGAATTAATGCCTCATGCATATTCCATCTGACACCGCAACTAGAGATGGTATCAGTAGCTCCCCATCCTAGAGCACTAATATCAGTTTGTAAAATAACTGAAGGTTTATCAATCAGAATTTTACTGGAGCAATGCCAAAATTCGCTATCCACCACTGTAACTCAGCAATGGCTTCAGCTGGTAACCGCATGGGTTTATTGAAATGACCTGCATGTCTTTTAAGTGCCTGCTCCTTTGCACACTGTAAATTTTGATAATGTAAAGGCCCGAACTGTGCAGCTGGAAAAGCAGCCACTAATTTGCCAATTATACTAGCCACCTGTCGAATAGAAGATTGTTGCTCATCAACGAGATTGTTACAAGCTTCTATTAACTCTGATCTCTTGCCTCTAGGCAGAGTCACAGACATGTGAGTTGAATTAATGGTGAATCCCAAATAATCAATCTCTAGATGGTATCAATTTGGATTTAACTGGATGGATGAGAAACCCCAACCTCTCAAACATGAGTTTGGTAGCTGAAACAGATAATTCAGCTGATTTCTGAGTCTTGCCTATGATTAGGACATCATCCAAATAGGCCATTACAATATGATTCTGAGCCCGGAGTAGGCCCTAAACCGTTAACAACTTTGTAAATAATCTAGGAGCCGAGGTTAACCCATTAGGCAATGCTTTAAACTGCCATAGTTGCCTCATCCAGCTAAACTTCAAATATCTCCGGTGATTGTAATGAATGGGTACTGAATAGTATGCATCTTTAAGATCTATGCATGCCATATAGCATCCTTTGGAAACCAGTTGTTTAGCAGTAACAAAAGTTTCAAATGTTTATACTGCACATAGGAGTTAAGTCGAGTTAGATCAAGAATGATTCGACACCCACCATCCTTCTTTTGTCTAGGAAATATATTAGACACAAATTGGTGAGATTGATGAAACGACTTCTCAATTACCCCTTTTTTAGATAACGTTTCAATTTCAGCTTGTACATCTAAAGACTCTTGTTGTGAAAAATACAATGTCCGGCTTGGTGTATGCTGTGTAGGTGGACACAATTTGAAAAGGAATTCTATTTGGAACCCTTGTATACTGTGCAGTATAAACAAATCTGATATTATGCTACACCATTCATTGAAAAACAAGTGTAATCTCCCACCTACTTGTAACTGATCCATACATGACATGTTCTGAAAATAACCAGATCCACCTACTTCCACGGTTGTCAGTGGAAACGTCTGCCCCCGAGTTCTGGAGAGGAGGAATGTTGGAGTGGGCCAATTGCGTATGGTTGGCAAGGCCCGGCTTGGTCCTTGGCCTGAACCAGCTTCAGCGAACCGCTTGTAGGGGTGCTGCCGCCGAAGTGGAATTTTGCTAGTCAGTTGGGCTTTTATGAGGCCGACCGTTTTTGCCTTGACGTCCAACTCTCTGACTCGTTTTGATAGGTCATCACCGAACAGTGGATTCGGCGGTTGCACATTGCTCGATTTGCACAGTGCCGCAAACTTGGGATTCAGAGTAGGATGGATAGCACTCTTTCTGAGACAGTTTATTTCAAAATGTGCATTGCACAATAGGGCCAGAGTATCCTGCTGTACCTTAGACAGGGGCCCCCCATCGACCGACCTAGCGAGAGCTGTAATGCCTGAAGCGAGCAGCTTTAGTACCTTCTGGAGCCTCACTTCCAGGGCTCTGATACCTACACCCATGTGACCCCAGATAGCATGGTTCACAGTCGGCACTTTGATCGAGGCACAATTGGCGGGTGTCTCGTATTTTTGGGAAGTTTCTTCCATTGTGAGGTCTTGCAGCTGGTGTGAGGCCATGTATTTTATAGCCATGGCCAGGTCCTCATCCAGCGGTTCCCCAGTTCCGGTCGGTATAGCAAATTTAGATGCCATACTTAGCACCCCTGGTTTGCAGCCTTCTTGCCTTGAGGTATGCTCACTGGCTATACCTCCGACCTCGGAGTCAGAACAAAACTGACCCCGTATGCTCTCCTCCTCCAAGAGGGAGACATTATGCAGCCCTTCAACAGGTGCCGCTGCCACGGGCCCCCGAGGAGACCGCGGATATAAAGCTCCTCTTGCTGGAGCATATCGTGATGGAGCATCCTCTCCATCAGGAGCTCCATCCTAGACAGACGTCCGAAGACACTATCCATTGTGGGAGGGGAACCCTCCTGTCCCGACTCATCTGAGTCAACAGACCTTACCGACTTCTTAGTGGCTTTTCGTCCCACCGGAGTAGCCACGGTGCTTTCAACTGGCACCACGTCGGAAGCCACTGGCCGTGCCGCCAGTGAATCTGAAGGCGAGATGGACGGCCGCACGCTACACGCACTCCCGCGGTCTTCTATAGCTGCTCTCCCGGCGGCCTGCCTCGACCTTCCCTTAGTCATTTTCTCCATGGTCCGACTTGCTCCTGCAACAAGACTTACCGACCGCAGAAAACGACATCAACTAAGTCTGTAAAACTTACCTTAGGGTTTTTAAAACTTACCGCTGGTGGGGCTACACGCCTGCCAGCCCGTCGTTGCACCATGCGTCAGACGTAATGAAGCGCATGCGGACTGGCAGGGCTTCTTCACGTAGTCACTCACGTGACTCCGAAGTAAAATTGTCACTGTATGTCATGTTACTTGTGGGCAGAGCACCAAGGCAAATTACTTGTATGTGAATATTAGGCCAATAAACTTACTTATTTACTTACTTACTTAAAGGGCATAGTTTAAGGTGAGAATTAAAAGATTTAGCAGGAACCTGACGGGTAACAGAGGGTGGTGGGTATATGGATTGAGCTGCCTGGGGAAATAGTTGAGGGTGGTACAACAACATTTTATAGACACTTGGACAGTACTTGGATAGGAAATGTTTAGAGGAATATAGGCCAAATGGGACTAGTGTGGATTGGGCATCCTGGTCGGCATAGATGTGTTGGGCAGAAGGGCCTGTTACAATGCTGAACTCAATGAAGCCTATACTCAGGAATACATTCAAGAACACTTTGTACAGCACCCTCTCACAAGCTTAGTCATATACCATAGAATGACCCCAACATTTATTCCTCTAAGACATATATTCCACCTCCACTGGTAAAGCAGACGGTGAAACCAGATAGGGTTAAAAGGGTTAAATTTGAATCATCGGCAAAACTTCTCAAAATTTGGAAGCTAACTAAATTTCTACACAAATTATTTTTCAGGAAGAAGTCATAAAGAACATTTTGCCAGGCATATTTTAGAAAATTGTGCAATATATAATTTATACTAACCCGTCGTCTTTTCTCAAAGTTGATTAAGCCCTAAAAAATGCAAGAAGAAAAAATCAATTAACTTGTTGAAAGATTCAGTGTGGTTTATGGTCACATGTACCGAGGTACAGTGAAAAGCCTTGGTTACTTGCTATCCAGTCAGTGGAAAAACTATGCATGATTCCAAGCTAGCCATCCACAGTGTACAGATACATGATAAGGGAATAGCGTTTAGTGCAAGGTAAAGCCAGCAAGGTCCTATCGAGAATAGTCTGAGGGTCATTAAGAGGTAGATAGTACTTCAGGACTGCTCTCTGGTTGTGGTAGGGTGACTCAGTTGCCTGATAACAGCTGGGAAGAGAACTGTCCCTGAATCTGGAGGTGTGCGTTTTCACGCTTCCATCACTTCTATACCTTTTGCCTGATGGGAGAGTGGAGAAGAGGGAGTGGCCAGGGTACGACTCATCCTTGATTATGCTGCTGGCCTTGCCGAGGCAACGTCGGGTATAAATGGAGTCAATGGAAGGGAGGTTGGTTTGTGTGATTGTGAGATTGGTCAATACTCTACGATTACAGACTCCGAGAAGGGCTGAAGTGGAATACAATTCCACTGGTAATGCCACTGTGGTGATGGGGGATTTCAATATGCAGGTAGACTGAGAAAATCAGGGTGGTTCAGGACCCCAAGAAAGAGAGTTTGTAGAATGCCTCCGAGATGGATTCTTAGAGCAGCTTGTAATGGAGCCGACCAGAGAAAAGGCAATTCTGGATTTAATGTTGTCCAATGAACCAGATATGATAAAGAGAACTCGAGGTAAAGGAACCGCTTGGAGGTAGTGATCATAATATGATTAGTTTTAATCTGCAATTTGAGAAGGAGATCGTTAAATCGGAAGTGGCAGTGATGCAGTTGAACAAAGGGGACTATGAAGGGATGAGAGGGGAGCTGGCCAAAGTAGACTGGAATGGGATCCTAGCAGCAATGCCGGTGGAACAGCAATGGCAGGAATTTCTGGGCATAATCCAGGAGATGCAGGATCATTTCATTCCAAAAAGGAAGAAATATTCTAAGGGGAGTAGGAGGCAACCGTGGCTGACAAGAGAAGTTAGGGATAGAATAAAACTAAAAGAAAAGATGTATAACACAGCAAGGAGAAGCCGGAAGCCAGAGGATTGGGAAACTTTCATAGGACAACAGAAGGAAATACGGGCAATACGGGCTGAAAAGATAAAGTACGAGGGGAAGCTGGCCAGGAATATAAAGAAGGACAGTAAAAGCTTCTATAGATACGTTAAGGGAAAAAGAGTAGCAAAGTCAAATGTGGGTCCCTTGAAGGCAGACATGGGTGAAATTATTACGGGCAACAAGGAAATGGCAGAATAGGTACGTCGGAGGTACATAAAAATGCTGGAGAAACTCAGCGGGTGCAGCAGCATCTATGGAGCAAAGGAAATAGGTAACGTTTCGGGCCGAAACCCTTCTTCAGACTGGTTTCGGACAGGTACTTCGGATCTGTCTTCACTAAGGAAGACACAAACAATCTCCCAGATGTACTGGAGGACAGAGGATCTAAGGGGGTAGAGGAACTGAAATAAATTTTCATTAGGCGAGAAATTGTATTGGGTAGGCTAATGGGACTGAAGGATGATAAATCCCCTGGGCCTGATGGTCTGCATCCCAGGGTCCTCAGAGAGGTGGCTCTAGAAATAGTGGACGCATTGGTGGTCATTTTCCAATGTTCAATAGATTCAGGATCAGTTCCTGTGGATTGGAGGAAAGCTAATGTTATCCCACTTTTCAAGAAAGGAGCGAGCGAGAAAACGGGTAATTACAGACCAGTTAGCCTGACTTCGGTGGTGGGAAATATGCGGGAGTCAATTATTAAAGAGGTAATAATGGGGCATTTGGATAGCAGTAAAAGGATTAGTCCAAGTCAACATGGATTTATGAAAGGGAAATCATGCTTGACTGATCTTCTGGAATTTTTTGAGGATGTGACAAGTAAAATGGATGAAGGGGTGCCATTGGATGTAGTGTATCTAGACTTTCAGAAACCCTTTGATAAGGACCCGCACGGGAGACTGGTGACTAAAATTAGAGCACATGGTATTGGGTTAGGGTGTTGACATGGATAGAAAATTGGTTGGCAGACCGGAAGCAAAGGGTAGGAGTGAACGGGTCCTTTTCAGAATGGCAGGCAGTGGTGAGTGGAGTGCCGCAAGGCTCGGTGTTGGGGCTGCAACTGTTTACCATATATATTAATGATTTGGAAGAGGGAATTAGGAGCAACACTAGCAAGTTTGCAGATGACACAAAGCTAAGTGGCAGTGTGAGTTGTGAAGAGGATGTTAGGAGGTTGCAGGATGATCTGGACAGGTTGAGTGAGTGGGCAGATGCAGTATATTATAGATAATTGTGAGGTTATCCACTTTGGCGGCAAAAACATGGGGGCAGATTATTATCTCAATGGGGTTAGGTTAGGTAAGGGAGGTACAGCGAGACCTGGGTGTCCTTGTACACCGGTCACTGAAAGTTGGTGTGCAGGTACAGCAGGCAGTGAAGAAAGCTAATGGAATGTTGGCCTTCATAAGAAGAGGATTTCAGTATAGGAGTAAAGAGGTTCTTCTGCAGTTGTATAGTGCTTTGGTGAGACCACATCTGGAGTATTGTGTACAGTTTTGGTCTCCTAATTTGAGGAAGGACATCCTTGTGATTGAGGCAGTGCAGTGTAGGTTCACAAGATTGATCCCTGTGATGGCGGGACTGTCATATGAGGAAAGATTGAAAAGACTGGGCTTGTATTCACTGGAGTTTAGAAGGATGAGGGGGATCTTATAGAAAAATATAAAATTATATAAGGACTGGACAAGCTAGATGCAGGAAAAATGTTCCCAATGTTGGGCGAGCCCAGAACCAGGGGGTCACAGTCTTAGAATAAAGGGGAGATCATTTAAGACTGAGATGAGAAAAAACGTTGTCACCCAGAGAGTTGTGATTTATGGAATTCCCTGCCACAGAGGGCAGTGGAGGCCAAGTCACTGGATGGATTTAAGAGAGAGTTAGATAGAGCTCTAGGGCCTAGTGGAGTCAAGGGATATGGGGAGAAGGCAGGCACGGGTTATTGATAATAATAATAATAATAATAATACATTTATTTTGTATAGCGCTTTTCAAGGACTCAAAGTCACTTTACATGGAGAGTCAAGAACAAAATAAAATAGAGCAGTAAGACAGAGATGCAAAGGGGAGGGGGACATGGGACTAAGGTTATGCAGAGGTGAAGAGATGGGTCTTGAGGTGGGACTGGAGGATGGTGAGGGACTCAGAATTTCGGATCAATTGTGGGAGGGAGTTCCAGAGCTTGGGAGCTGCCCTGGAGAAGGTTCTGTCTCCAAAAGTGCAGAGGTTGGATTTCGGAATGGAGAGGAGACCGGCTGATGTGGATCTGAGGGACCGTGTGGGTAGGTAGGGGGAGAGGAGGTCAGTGAGATAAGGGGGGGCCAAGTGGTTGAGGGCTTTGTAGGTGAGGACCAGGATTTTGTAGATCCGGTGGGAAATGGGAAGCCAGTGAAATTCTTTGAGAACTGGGGTGATGTGGTGCCAGGATTTGGTGTGGGTGATGAGTCGGGCGGCTGCATTCTGGACCAGTTGATGTTGCTGGAATTAATGCCAAAGAAAAGAGAGTTACAGTAGTCCAGTCGGGAGGAGATGAAGGCATCGATAAGTCTTTCAGCAGCGGGGGGTGTAAGAGAGGGTCTGATTTTGGCAATGTTGCGGAGGTGAAAAAATGATGTTTTGACAACATGGCGGATGTGAGGCTCAAGGGAGAGGGTTGAGTCAAAGGTCACGCCAAGGTTGCGGGCCTGAGGAGAAGGGGAGACAGTGGTGCCGTCATTAGTTAGAGTGGGGTTGTTAATTTTGGTAAGTGTTGATTTGGAGCCAATGAGGAGAAATTCTGTTTTGTTACTGTTTAATTTAAGGAAGTTGAGTTGCATCCAAGATTTGATGGCTGACAGGCAGGAGTTGATATGGGAGAGAGGGGGGTGGTGGGGGGATTTGGTGCTGGGATAGATCTGGGTGTCATCAGCATAGCAGTGGAAGTCCAGGTTGAAGTGACGGAGTATATGACCAAGGGGGAGGATGTAGATGATGAAGAGGAGGGGACCGAGAACGGTGCCTTGGGGAACGCCTTGAGTGACAGTGGCTGTGGCAGAGGTGTGGTTATGGAGAGAGATGAAGTGGGATCGGTTGGAAAGGTTGGAAAGGTAGGAACGGAGCCAGCTGAGTGCAGAACCTTCAATGCCAAGGTCTTTAAGTCTGGTAAGCAGGATGTTATGGTTCACGGTATCGAAGGCTGCACTCGGGTCGAGGAGGATGTTCAGGGAACCAGTGTCAGCAGAGGTGAGGAGGTCGTTGAGGACTTTGAGGAGAGCAGTTTCTGTGCTATGGAGGGGGCGAAAGCCAGATTGGAGGGGTTCGAATAGGTTATACGCGAGGAGGTGGGAATGAAGTTGTGACGCAACGATACGGTCCAGGGTTTTTGAAAGAAAGGGGAGGTTTGAGATGGGGCGGTAGTTAATGAGAGAGGAGGGATCAAGACCAGGTTTCTTTAAGATTGGTGTGACAGCAGCAGTTTTGAAAGCAGAGGGGACAATTCCTTGGGACAATGAGGAGTTGAAGAGATTAGTGAGGTAGGGGCAGAGATCGGGGAGGCAGGACGTCAGCAGGGGAGTGGGGAGAGGGTCGAGGGAGCAGGTAGTGGGTTTGGAAGAGCTGATAAGTTTGGAGATTTCAGTAGGGGTGACCGGGTCAAACTGGGAGAGGAAGCAGTGTGGAGGAGGGGTAAGGAGGTCAGTGGAGATGTTGAAAGGAGGGGCCTTGGTAGGTGGTGGATGCTGGGGAGTCGGGTACAGGGATAAAGATTGATAGATGATGCTGATTTTGTCGGCAAAAAAGTGGAGGAATGAGTTGCGGAGATCCAGAGTGGAGGTAGGGAGAGTGTTGGCTCGAGCCTTGAGGAGGTTGCACACTGTGGAGAAGAGGGTTCTGTAGTTTAGGCAGGAGTCGGTGAGTATGGAGGAGAGGTAGGCAGATCTAGCAGCAATGAGGGCATCTTTGTAGGCAGTGAGGTGGAGTTTGTAAGCTTCATGGTGGACTGTGAGAGATGATTTCTTTATGAGTCGTTCAAGTCGGCGACCAGTCTGTTTCAGCTTACGAAGTGCAGGTGTATACCAGGGTGAAGATTTATTAAAAGTTACATTTCTTGTTTTGAGGGGGGCCAGAGTGTTAAGGCAGGTAGATAAGGTGGAATTGAGATGGTTTGTGAGATCGTCAGGTTAGATGTGGGTTGAGTCCAGGGGGAGAGTGGTGGAGAGCAGGTCAGAGAGATGGTGAGGATCGATAGATTTTAGATTACGGAAGGTGATTTATCGGAGGAAGCGGGGCGAGGTGTCGGAGAAGGGATGGTGAACCGTATAAGCTTATGATCAGAGAGGGGGAAGAGGCATGGATGGAGGTCGAGTACCGGTTGATTTGTGGAGCAGACCAGGTCAAAGATGTGACCTTTGTCATGAGTGGGAAAGGTGACGTGCTGAGTGAGAGAGAAGTTGTCAAGTAAAAAAGCGAATTCAGATGTGAGCTTGCAGGTGGGGGAGTCCATATGAATATTTAAGTCACCAAGTAGCAGCAGACGTGGGGAGAGAGATGAGGCAAGTGTGAGGAGTTCAGTGAAGTCAGATAGGAAGGAGGGGTTTGGTTTAGGTGGCCGGTAAATGAGGATGACTGTCATGGAGGAAAGGGCTTTGAAGGCGAGGAGTTCAAATGATGCTACTGGGGGGAGGGGGAGTTCAGCGATCGGAAAGTTCTGGTTGATAGGGGACGATCAGCCATGATCACAATGAATGGCGGTGCTGGCTTGAAGGGCAGAATGGCCGCCTCCTGCACCTATTTACTATGTTTTATGTTTCTATGTTTCTAATTAAATTCACCTTGCTTCCAAACGCAGAGATCAAAATCGAATAGCAGCAGGATTTTATATATACTGTAGCCGCTATATTTTTTCATGATGCGTCAAAGGTTACATGGAGAAGGCAGGAGAATGGGGTTGAGGGGGAAAAAATAGATTGAATGGGGGAGCAGACTCATTGCTTTGGTTAAATTGTCCCAAGTGTGTAGGACAGTGTAGCGTTGGATAGTTAAGGATGTGGGAGGAACCAGGGGAAACCCAGTCAGTCACAGGGGGAACATGCAAACTGCACACTGTTAGGGGCCAAGGTCAGGATGGAAGTGATACAGTGCTCCAGTTACAGGCTCTTCGGTCCAACTTGCCCACACCGGCCAACAGTGTCCCAACTGCCCGTGTTTGATCCATATCCCTCCAAACCTGTCCTATCCATGTACGTGTCTAACTGTCTCTTAAACGTTGGGATGGTCCCAGCCTCAATTACCTCCTCGGGCAGCTTGTTCCATACACCCACCCTGTGTTGGTGTTGTACTGTGATTTCAGTAAAGCAGGGAGTGGAGATGGGAGGGGGGGGGGGAGGACTGGAAAAGTGGTGGGGGCAGGACAAAGCCTGGACAACCCATAAGTGGAGAGTGGTGAGGGAAGGAGTCTTTGGCAGACGGGTTGAGTTTCAGTAAAGCTTTCTTCTTTTGTGTCTCCAATTCTCCATTAATTCCTCCCCAAACACACGTTTATTCCTCCTGAATGACAAAGGACAAAGGACAAAGGACATTTATTTCTCACGTACACCAATTGGTGTAGTGAAATTTGTCTTGCCATGCAGCACACAGATAAAGATAAGACACAACATTAAAGAATTTAACAATAAACATAAAAAACATCCCCCCACAATGGTTCCCATTATGAAGGAAGGCACATAGTCCAGTCCCCATCCCCTTGTCCACCCATAGTCGGGCCTACTGAGGCCTCCGCAGTCGCCGCTACGGGGCCCGATGTTTCAGGCCCTTCTTGATGGTGCTCTGGCGTCAGGAGAATCCTCTCAGCGGCTTGGGACACCTAGAGCGGCCGCTTCCTAACTGGAGACCGCGGCTTCCGAAGCCGACAGGCTGCACTGGATGGAGCTTCACCACTGGCGATCTCGTCGCGAGATCCCAGGCTCCTGGTGAAAAGTTCAGCACAGCTGGCCGCTCCACAGACCCGCATCTCCGCAATGTTCACCTGCGGTCTCAACATTCCGGAGCTCCAGCGCGGCGACCCGGGCAAGGCATCACCCGCTCCGCAATAGCGCTCCAGTGCTGTGCCGCCGCGGTTCTGGGCGTTCCCCGACAGGAAACGCCGCTCCAGGCCCGCTGGTAGGCCGCGAGGACGGGTCGACGGTGCAGCCCAGAGAAAAGCTGCCTCTCCGACCAGGTAGGGACCCTAGAAAACAGTTTCCCCGTTCCCCCCCCCTCCCCCACATAAAAAAGGCTAGAACTCCGAAAACAAAAAAACTCAACTAACTAAAAATAAAAAAAAGAGAGAAAAAACAGACAGCTGCAGGCTGGGCAGCCATACCCGTAGAGGACGGCGCCCAATAAAAACAAGGGCAAAAGGCTTGTCGAAGATTCACAGCCTTAGAGAGACAAGTGCTGGTAACAAAACGCCCCCCTCAGGATGGGTGTCGGGCAGTCACGGAAACAGCTCGGGGATTTCAGCTCGGTAGGATGGGATGAGGGTTGGGGAAAGACATGGGAAAGGATCGAGTTATAATTCTCAGCTCAGTGTGAATCACGTTACTATTCATTCAAATTAAACAAGTATAGTTCAGCTGAACTAAATTGCTGTCACACTGTCTGTTGCAACAAGAAAGAAGTTATTCTTTCACTGAAAAATATATTACATAATCAAATAAGCACACACACACACACACACACACACACACACACACTTGCTTCAGCACAGCAGAATATGGTAGGCATGAATACAGAACAGATCAGTGTGTCCATATACCATTATATAAATATATACACACATGAACAAATAAACAGATAATGGGCTATTAATGTTCAGAGTTTTGTATGAGTTGAGTTTAATAGCCTGATGACTGTGGGGAAGCATCTATTCCTGAACCTGGACGTTGCAGTCTTCAGGCTCCTGTACCTTCTACCTGAAGGTAGCGGGGAGATGAGTGTGTGGCCAGGATGGTGTGGGTCCTTGATGATGCTGCCAGCCTTTTGAGGCAGCGACTGCGATAGATCCCCTCGATGGTAGTGAGGTCAGAGCCGATGATGGACTGGGCAGTGTTTACTACTTTTTGTAGTCTTTTCCGCTTCTGGGCACTCAAGTTTCCGAATCAAGCCATGATGCAACTGGCCAGCATGCTCTCTAATGTGCACCTGTAGCAGTTAGAGAGAGTCCTCCTTGACATACCGACTCTCTGTAATCTTCTCAGGAAGTAGAGGCGCTGATGTGCTTGCTTTATAATTGCATCAGTGTTCTCGGACCAGGAGAGATCTTCAAAGATGTGCACGCCCAGGAATTTGAAGCTCTTGACCCTTTCCACCATCGACAGGTTGATATAAACGGGACTGTGGGTCCCCATCCTACCCCTTCCAAAGTCTACAATCAGTTCCTTGGTTTTGCTGGTGTTGAGGGCCAGTTTATTGTGCTGGCACCATTTGATCAGTTGGTCGATCTCTCTTCTCTACTCTGACTTGTCCCCACCAGTGATACGTCCCACAACAGTGGTGTCGTCAGCAAACCTGATGATAGAGTTCGCACTATGTCCGGCTACGCAGTCATGAGTATAGAGTGAGTACAGCAGGGGGCTGAGCACACAGCTTTGAGGTGCTCCTGAGCTGAATGTTATCGAGGCTGATACCTTTCCTCCAATTCAAACAGTCTGTTGTCTGTGAATGAGGAAGTCGAGGATCCAATTGCAGAGGGATGCGCAGAGACCCAGTTCTGCGAGTTTGGTAACCAGCTTGGAGGGGATGATTGTATTAACTGCCAAGCTGTAATCAATGAATAACAGCCTGACATATGAGTTTTTGTTGTCCAAGTGGTCCAAAGCGGAGTGGAGAGCCAGCAAGATCGCATCCACTGTTGTGGCGGTAGGCGAACTGCAGTGGGTTCAGGTTTTTGTCGAGGTAGGAGTTGATTTGCACCATGATCAACCTCTCAAAGCACTTCATCACCACAGACATTAGTGCCACTGGTCGATAGTCAATGAGGCACATCACCTTGCTCTTCTTGGGCATTAATTGATGCTCTTTTATAGCAGGTGGGAACCTCAGACCTCAGAAGTGAGAGGTTGAAAATGTCCGTAAAAACTCCAGCCAGTTGGTCCGCACAGGTTTTTAGAACACGACCAGTTATACCATCAGGTCCAGGCACCTTTCGAGGGTTCACCCCTCTGAAAGATTTTCTGACGTCGGCCTCTGTGACTGTGACTGAAATACCATCACAGCGAATGGGGGCTCGAGAAGGCACATCAGTGTTCTCCCTATCAAAGCGTGCGTAGAACACATTGAGCTCGTCAGGCAGTGATGTTATGCCGACATTCGAGCTACCTCCTGATTTCGCCTTGTAGGAGGTGATTCCATTCAGGCCCCGCCACAGCTGCCGAACATCCATCTCACCCTCCAGCTTGGAGCAGATGTCCCTTTTGGCCTTTTTGATGGCCTTACCAAGGTCATATCTGGACTTCTTGTAGGCCGCTGTACCATCAGACATCAATGTCCGATGTCTGGTCTTCAGAAGAGTGCGGATCTCAAAGTTCATCCAAGGTTTCTGATTTGAAAACACTCGGAAAGTTTTTGTAGGGATGCAGTCCTCCACACACTTCTTAATGAAGTCTGTAACGACTGTGGCGTATTCGTTCAAGTCCGTTGCCAAGTCCCTGAACATTGCCCAGTGTTCAAACTCCAAACAGTCCTGGAGTTGTTCCTCTGCCCCCCCCCCTTGCAACTGCAAGAGATGCTACACTTGTCTCTTTATCTCCCCCCTCGACTCCATTCAAGGACCCAAGCAGTCCTTCCCGGTGCGACAGAGGTTCACCTGCATCTCCTCCAACCTCATCTATTGCATCCGCTGCTCTAGATGTCGGCTGATCTACATCGGTGAGACCAAGTGTAGGCTTGCCGATCGTTTTGCCGAACACCTCCGCTCGGTCCACATTAACCAACCTGATCTCCCTGTTGCTCAGCACTTCAACTCCCCCTCCCATTCCGAATCCGACCTCTCTGTCCTGGGCCTCCTCCATGGGCAGTGTGAGCACCACCAGAAATTGGAGGAGCAGCACCTCATATTCCGCTTGGGCAGTTTGCACCCTAGCGGCATAAACATTAACTTCTCCAACTTCCGGTAGCCCTTGCTGTCTCAACCCCTTTTCAGCTGTCCCTCGGCCCTCGGGCTCCGCCTCTTCCTTTCTCCTTTCATCTCCACGCCCCGCTCCCCCCCCCACACTGCATCAGTCTGAAGAAGGGTTTCAGCCCGAAACGTTGCCTATTTCCTTCGCTCAATAGATGTTGCTGCACCCGCTGAGTTTCTCCAGCACTTGAGTCTACCCAAGAAAATAAAGTAGTGGGTCTGAGAGCCGCTTTAGTGTGTCAAGTGACCTTGTTACAATAAGCCTCCTGTGCGCAGTGCTTATGTCCACTTGCACCAAGTCCCAAACAGTTTTGTAGCTCATGACACATTGAGGTATAGATTCTGTAGTAATGGTGTGCTTTCGACCAATTTGTACAAAGTAATCCCCCATAGACAGGTCATTTGACGAGACCACATGGGCTGCTTTAGACTTTATACTTTATAGAGATACAGCGTGGAAATAGGCCCTTCGGCCCAGCGAGTCTACGCCGACCAACGATAAACCATGCACTAGCACTATCCTACGCACTCGAGACAATTTAGAAATTTACAGAAGCCAATTAACCTACAAACCTGCACGTCTTTGGAGTGTGAGAGGAAACCGGAGCACCCGGAGAAAACCCATGCTATCATAGGGAGAAATGACAAACTCTGTACAGAACAGATAAGGACTAATGAGCAGATTTTTTCTCAGAACTCAACCTTGCATGCCTACGGGGGGGGGATTCTTACTCCTGTGGGCAAGGCCACGCTACGCTGTAAGATACTAGAGACCTCTCGGCCCCTCACCTTCTATCTCCTCGATCAAAAATGCATTCCCCTGCTGGGTATCCGGGCGTGCCAGGAAATGGGCCTGGTATCCTTCCACCGTGACATCCACCAGGTGCAGGCCCTCATGGACCCGCTGGCCGATTATCCCGACCGCTTTGATGATAAGCTAGGCAAACTACCCTGCAGCTACAAAATTGTAGTGGACCGTAAGGTCGATCCAGTGGTCAATGCACCTCACCGTGTCTCCTTCGCCATGAAGGACAAAGTGCAGTCGACACTACACAGTATGGTACAAATGGGCATCATAAAGGCGGTCATCGAGCCCACCAGGTGGGTCTCTTCCATGGTTATTGCTGCGAAAAAGGACAAGAGCGAGATACGCATCTGCATCAACCCCAAAGACCTCAACCTGGCCATTAGACGCCCGCACTACCCTATGAGAACGGTAGAAGAAGTCGCTGCACAGGTTGGTCCGGCAACGGTTTTTTCTGTCCTCGATGCCAAAAGCTCCTTCTGGCAGATACCACTGGACGACCAGTCGTCCATTTTGACAACTTTCGCCACCCCCTACGGAAGGTTTCGGTTTCTCCGAATGCCATTCGGAATCAACTCTGCCAGCGAGGTATTCCAACAGACAATGGAGCAGTTGTTTTCAGGTCTACCATGCACCATCATTGTTTGCGACATCCTCGTTTACGGTAAGGACGTTGCCGAACACGATGTCAACCTCCGCCAGGTCCTGGACCGGGCCCGGCAAATCAACTTGAAACTGAACCCCAAGAAGTGCCGATTCCGCGTCCCCGAGGTCACCTATGTTGGACATGTATTCACCGCCGAGGGGTTAAAGCCAGACCCGCAAAAAACGGCTGCCATTTCAGGGATGCCTTCTCCTACTAATGTGGCAGGCCTACAACGCTTCCTGGGCATGGTAAACTACCTGGGGAAGTTCATCCCCGACCTCAGCGAGCTCAGCGCTCCCCTGAGGGACTTGATAAAAAAAGGACACGTCCTGGACTTGGTTCCCCCACCACCAGAAAGCATTCGACATTCTTAAGTCCAAGCTAATCAGCACCCCTACACTCAAGTTTTTTGACCTGCAGCGTCCCATTGTCCTCACCTGCGACGCCTCTCAGTTCGGACTCGGTGCCGCCTGTCTCCAGGTCCATGACGGCCTACAGTTGCCTGTCCTTCGCATCCCGCACCATGACCATCACCGAACAGCACTACGCGCAGATTGAGAAGGAGCTACTGCCCGTGGTGTTTGCCTGCTCCAAATTCAGAGACTACATCCTGGGCAACACTTTCACCATTGAAACTGACCACCAGCCACTTGTCACCATCCTCAACAAGTCGATCCATGCCGCCTCATCCCGCCTGCAGCGCATGATGCTGCAGCTCCAATGCTTCACGTTCACTGTAGTTTATCGTAAGGGCAAGGACATGTTCGTGGCCGACACGTTGTCTCGCGCCCCGCTAACATCCACCGTTCGCCACCCATATGAGATGTCTGATCTAATGGTGCTCCAAATGAACATCGTCCCTTCACAGCAGATGAAGTCCCTGGTTGAACACACTACCAATGACCCTGCCCTGCAACAGCTGTCTGCCGTCATCCAGCGGGGCTGGCCCGACCGTCGTTCCGCACTGCCGGCTGGCGCCGTGCCCTACTTCCTGGTCCGTGACGAGCTCGTACTACACGACGGCGTGGTGGTGAAGGGTCACAAGGTGGTCATGCCCGCGGCGCTGCACGACCACTATTTTCAAGTCGCTCACCGCGGTCATCCTGGGGCCGAAGCCACCGTGTCTCTCGCCCGGAGCCAGTTCTATTGGCCGGGTATGGCCAAATACATCCGGGAGAGGGTCTCCTCGTGTTCCACCTGCAACAGCCTCGCCCCCCACCAGCAGCGTCAGCCGCTTCTGCAGCAGCCCGCGCCCGAACTGCCCTGGATGGCGCTTGCCGCCGACATTTTCGAGTGGCGAGGCAAACACTTCCTGGTTCTCGTTGACTCCTACTCCAGCTGGTTTGTGGTCGACCGGCTGCACTCCCTAACCACTTCGGCCATCATCGACAGGTTATACCCTCATTTTGGCACTTTTGGCCCCCCGGCAAGCCTGCAGTCGGACAATGGCAGCCAGTTCACGAGCTCCGAGTTTAAAGCGTTCGCTTCCAGATGGAACTTCCGCCATTTCACCAGCAGCCCGGAGTACCCGCAAAGCAACGGTCTGGCCGAGCGTGCCGTCCGCAGCGCGAAGCACCTGCTGGAACAGTGTGGTGGCATTAACTCCGACTTCCATCTGGCCCTCCTCAACCTCCGCAACATTTCCCGCGACTCTGCCATGGGTTCCCCTGCTCAGCGGCTCATGTCTCGCGCTACCAGGCTCCCGCTCCCGGTGGCCCAGCGCTCCCTCATACCCTCCGTCCTCCCACCTGCGGCGGTTCAGAAACGCATTGCCTTCCGGCACGATGTCCAAAAGCGTTCCCATGACAGGTCCTGCCACCCGCTGCCGCGCCTCTTCCCCGGTCAAGTTGTCCGTATGCAGACCACTTCCGGTCACTCCAAGCTCGCTACTGTCGTCGGCTCAGCTGGGTCGCCCAGGTCCTATCTCGTCGACCATGCGGGAGCCATTTACCGTCGGTCCCGCCAGCACCTTCGGCTCGTCAACGAGCCGCGTCCTCCTGCCGCGGATCCCTTTGCTCCCCCACTGCCGGCTTCGCGTCCGGGCGTTGATCTGCCCGTCCTTCCTAACATGCAACGTTCTCCACCTCCTCAACTCCTTCCGTCCCACCCAGCTCCGACTTGTCCTCGCTCGCCTGCCTGCGCTCTGCCCGCTCCTGATCCCGCGTCACCTCCGGGTTTGGTGCCGCGGTCTCCTCCGTCTCCTCCCGTTTCCCCCTTTCAGGTTCGTCTGCCCCCAACGGTGCCTCTTCCTCCTGCCGGAAGGGAGGATGGCGAGACGCGAACCCGGTCGGGACGTCTTGTCAAACCGCCTGTCCGCTATGGCGATTTTGTTTAACTGTCCTAGCGCATGAGCTGTGGTCGCCCTGTCACCATTGTATTTGCCTGTCGTTTCGAAGGGGAAGGATGTAGATGATATATGCATGTGCCTTTAACATAGTGACCTCATACCTACTAACCACTCCCCATATCATAAGTATAACTACAACCTCCCCACCCACAGATCGCTCTCTAGTTCCTGTGACAGACCACGTACAGCTAGTGCAATATGTAATGCTCCAGTATGAATAAAGATAGTAAAGTAACGATGCCTCGTTATAGAATCTTTACAGACAGCACCCGTAGTCAGGATGGAACCAGGGTCCCTGGCGCTGTGAGACAGTAACTCTAACGCTGCGCCACCGGGCCGCTTTATCCATGTTTGTAAAAGACAAATACCAGGATATCAAGGAAAATTGCACCTATTCTTTAAAATAGAAGCAGGAACGTTTTACATTCCAAGAGCTGGGAGGGTTTCAATTTTACTTTGGAGTCACGTGAGTGATTCCATGAAGAACCCGCCAGTCCACATGCATGTCATTACGTCTGACGCATGGCGCAGCGACCGGCTGGGAGGAGCAGCTCTCCTTCAGCAGTAAGTTTTAAAAACCCTCAGGTAAGTGTAAAACTTAGTCGGAGGTCATTTGCTGCACTTGGTAATTCTTGTTTCAGGGGTGAGTTCAAGTATGGAGAAAGCGTCGAGGGTGAAGTCAAGGCGAGCAGCTGGGAAAGTAGCTCTGGAAGCCCGCGGGAGTGCGGGTAGCGGGCGGCCGCCTAGCTCACCTACTGAGTCGCTAGCGGTACGACCAGCGACTGCAGACTTGGTGACTGAGAGCACTGTGGCTGCACCTTTGGGGCGCAAAGCCACTAAAAAGTCTGCACGGCCAGTGGACTCGGACGAGTCGGGCCGGGAGGATTCCCCTCCGGTAAGGAATAACATAGTTGGACGGTTGTCCCGGATGGAGCACCTAATGGAGAGGATGCTCCACCAAGATACACTACAACAGGAGGAGTTGTGTCGGCGCCCGCGGCACCCGTGTCAGGGCTGCTTAATGTCTCCCTCTTGGAGGAGAAGAGCATGAGGGGTCAGTATTCTGACGCTGAGTCTGTGGGTTTAGCTGTGGAGCATACCCCAAGGGATGAAGGGCACGAGTCAGAGGTACCATTCCTGGCAGCAAGGTTTGCCGTCCCAACAGACTCGGGAGAACTGCTGGGTGAAGAGTTGGCCGCAAGTATTAATTACTTGGCGTCACACCAGCTTCAAGAAATTACGATGGATGAAACAGCCAAAAAGTACAACACCACGGCTAATTGTGTTCTGCTCAAAGTGCCGGTGGTGAGCCACGCCATCTGGGGTCATATGGGCATAGGAATAAGAGCTCAGGAAATTAGGCTTCAGAGGGTGCTGAAGCTGCTAGCCTCGGGCAGTGGATGAAGGGCACATGTCTGAAGTACAGCAGGATGCCCTGGCACTCATGTGCAATGCGCATTTCGAGATAAACTGTCTGAGAAAAAGCGCCATCCGCCCTACCATCAACCCGAAGTTCGCCGCTCTGTGTAAACCCAGCAATGTCCAGCCACCCAATCTGCTGTTCAGTGAAGACCTTGCAAAAAGGGTCAAGGAGCTGGATGACGAGGCAAGAACGGTCAGACTGATCAAAGCACCGATGACCAGCAGATCGATTCGGCGGCAGTATCCCTACAAACGGTTTGCTGAAACCGGGTCCCGTCAAGAACCAAGCCGGCCATTCACAAATATGCGCAGCTGGCGCACTCCAACTGCTGAAATTGAATAATTATATTAAAAAGGGGTAATTGAGAAGGTGGTTTATCAACCTCACCAATTTGTGTCTAATATTTTTCCTAGGTCCAAGAAGGATGGGGGTTGTTGAATTATCCTTGACTTAATGAGCCTTAATCCTTTTGGTGCAGTATAAACATTTCAAAATGGAAACATTTGTGATGGCCAAACAACTGATTTCCAGAGGATGTTATATTGGCATGTATAGATCTTAAGGATACATATTACTCAGTGCCTGTTCATAGGGATTATCGGAGATATTTGAAATTTAGCTGGATGAGGCAAATGGCAATTTAAAGCACTACCTAATGGATTAACCTCTGCCCCTAGATTATTTACAAACCTGTTAAAACCAGTACTGGTGATACTCCGGGCTCAGGGTCATATTGTAATGGCTTATTTGGATGATATCTTAATCATAGGGAAGACTAGGGATGAAGCTGAATTATATGTTTCAGTTGTTAAACTCATGTTTGAGAGATTGGGGTTTCTCATTCATCCAGTTAAATCCAAATTGATACCAGTTAGAGTTATTGATTATTTGGGATTCACTATTAACTCAACTCACATGTCAGTGACTCTGCCCAGGGGCAAGAGATTAGAGTTAATTGAAAGCTGTAACAAGCTCATGGTGGAGCAACAACCTTCAATTAGACATGTGACCAGCTTGATTGGCAAATTAGTGGCTGCCTTTCCAGCTGCACAATATGGGCCTTTGCACCACCAAAATTTACAACGAGCAAAAGTACAGGCACTCAGGATACATGCAGGTCATTTCGACAGGCACATGCAATTACCAGCTGAAGCCATTGCTGAAGTACATTGGTGGATTATGGGTGCTACTGATACCATCTCTAGCTGTGGAGGCAGATGGAATAAGCATGAGGCATTTATTCTTCAATCACATGGGATTAACTATTTAGAGTTATTGGGAGCATTTTATGGGCTTAAGGCTTATTGTACTACTAAGCGTCACTTGCATGTTCAGCTTCAGATTGACAACACTATGGCAGTGGCGTATGTTAATCACATGGGTGGAATCAAGTCGGAATCTTGTGATAGATTGGCTAATCTTATTTGGTGCTGGTGCATTACAAGAAACATTTGGGTTTCAGCTAGCTACCTACCAGGTAGATTCAATATGGTGGCAGACACCAGGTCACGCAAATTCAATGACAACACAGAATGGATGTTGAATCATGATGTATTTAATGATATTGTTGTTCGGTATGGGATGCCAGATATCGATTTGTTTGCATCCAGACTCAACCACCAGTTACCTAAGTATGTTTCATGGGAACCAGACCCAGGGGCAGAAGCAGTAGATGCATTCTTGCTACACTGGGGAGGAATGTTTTTATATGCATTTCCCCCATTTTGCCTCATCAGTCGGTGCTTGCTCAAGATCAAGCATGACTCCGCCTCAGGAGTGTTGGTGGTACCCGACTGGCCTACTCGACCATGGTTCCCTCTCGTTTTGGACATAATAACTCAGCCTTTTATGGCCATCCCAAAACATAGTGATCTACTGGTGCACCCTGTAACTGGGGATCAACATTCATTATATGACCGTATTGATCTGCTAATTTGCAGATTCTGAGGAGGCCATACCTGGGGCTTGGACTATCCGATCGAACCGTGGATGTGATCACTGCGGCCTGGAGGGATAGTACCAAAAACAGTACATCTCTCATGTCAGAAAATGGGAGGTGTTTTGCTTACGGGGGAACATTACATATTACGCGGCTTGCATCTCAGATGTGCTAGAATTTCTGTCAATGCTATATTTTGATGAATGGTTGAGCTTTAGTGCCATCAATAGTGCTAGGAGTGCCCTGTCATCGTACTTATGGCTGGGGTAGGAATAACAGTCTGTTGGATCTCACCCTTTTATGAAGGGTATTTTTAATTCCAATCCCCCCAGGCCCAGGTATTCTGAAATCCGGGATGTGAGCGTGGTACTCACGCTGCTTCGCCTGTGGGCTCCAGCCACAGCCCTGTCTTTGCCCAAAATCACCCTTAAGGTGGTCATGCTAATGGCACTGGTTTCAGCGCAACGGGTCCAGACATTGCAGAAGCTGCGACTGGACAGGATGGTATCATCTGGAAATAACATTACATTTTACATTTATTATTTAATTATGCAGAGCAGACCAGGGGTGTCAGGGTTCAAGCTTATTTTTTCGGCATACCCCTCGGATTTATGACTGTGTGTAGTGTCGCACTTGCAATATTATATCAAGGTCACCAACAGCATCAGAGGTTCGGAGTCAGCATTATTTATTAGCCACAAAAAAGCCACATATGAAAGTGTCGGTTCAGACCATTTCAAGGTGGCTGAAACAGGTTCTGGTTTGTGCAGGAGTAGACACTGACATTTTTAAATCTCACTCCACCAGGGCGGCATCAACGTCGGCAGCGAGGGCAATGGACGTCCCTCTCGACCTATCCTCGCGGCCGCAGGATGGTCAAATGAACTGAGTTTCAACGGTTCTATAACAAACCACTATAAACAATACCGGGGGTATTCGCCCATTCTATTTTAAGTTCTGTTTCATAGCTTCCCCCTGGGAAAGAGGGGTCGCTATTGTTTTCTTTGTTAAAGAAACCATTAACAGATTAAAATCAATGTCATGGTTCAAATGAATTGGTTATTATTCACTCATCCTGAGTCAATTGCTGCAGTGAGACGCCTGGATTCGTATCTATGGCATGAAATCACAGAGCTTTGAAATCTTCATGGAATCACTCACGTGACTCCGAAGTAAAATAGAAAGATTAAACGAGAACTTACCAGTTTGAAGTTTGATCTTTATTTTATGAGGAGTTGCGATGAGTGATTATGTGCCCACCGCTCCCAACCCTCATATCACAAAGGTCATCTGGTAGTTCTAGGTTCTAATCTTACTATGTTACTTCAATTACTGTTATCTGTGATTTCACACCGCTGCTTTGAAGATTGACACACATGCGGACTGACGGGTTCTTCACGTAATCACTCATCGCAACTCCTCATAAAATAAAGATCAAACTTCAAACTGGTAAGTTCTCATTTAATCTTACTATTTGACAGACGTTTAAGACATTTAAGACAAAGAGCGATGTGAGGGAATTTTTTTTAAACAGCTGGATAAACGACCAAGCTTGTGAGAATTAAAACGGTAGACACTGACTGCACTTTTGTTCTGGTGGAGTTAAGGGCCTGTCCCACTTGGCGATTTTTTCGGTGACTGTCGGCGCTCTGTACTCTGCACTCTGTATAACCATATAACCATATAACAATTACAGCACGGAAACAGGCCATCTCGACCCTTCTAGTCCGTGCCGAACACGTATTCTCCCCTAGTCCCATATACCTGCGCTCAGACCATAACCCTCCATTCCTTTCCTGTCCATATAACTATCCAATTTATTTTTAAATGATAAAAACGAACCTGCCTCCACCACCTTCACTGGAAGCTCATTCCACACAGCCACCACTCTCTGAGTAAAGAAGTTCCCCCTCATGTTACCCCTAAACTTTGTCCCTTAATTCTCAAGTCATGTCCCCTTCTTTGAGTCTTCCCGACTCTCAGTGGGAAAAGCTTATCCACGTCAACTCTGTCTATCCCTCTCATCATTTTAAAGACCTCTATCAAGTCCCCCCTTAACCTTCTGCACTCCAAAGAATAAAGCCCTAACTTGTTCAACCTTTCTCTGTAACTTAGTTGCTGAAACCCAGGCAACATTCTAGTAAATCTCCTCTGTACTCTCTCTATTTTGTTGACATCCTTCCTATAATTAGGCGACCAAAATTGTACACCATACTCCAGAATTGGCCTCACCAATGCCTTGTACAATTTTAACATTACATCCCAACTTCTATACCTAATGCTCTGATTTATAAAAGCCAGCACACCAAAAGCTTTCTTTACCACCCTATCTACATGAGATTCCACTTTCAGGGAACTGTGCACAGTTATTCCAAGATCTTCCTCTTTGCTCTACCTATTGTACTTCAGTTTGACTTGATTGTATTTATGTATCGGAATATCTGATCTGTTTGTATAGCATGCAAAATTCAACCACCCGGTGGTGCCAGCAATGGCTGCCTCACCAACAGTCTGTCTGTCCCTTCCTTTGTTGTTTTGTTGGGTATGTGTTAAATGTATGTTTTTAGTTTTCATTAGTTTGTTTTATGTGCGGGTTGTGGGAAACTTTCTCTAATCTCGTACCTCGACGGAGATGTGACTTTTTTCTGTATCGTTCTGCAGCCTAACATCGAGTTGGCGACCTCTTGCTGAAGACCGATTTCGAGAGCTCCACCACAGCAGCCTACAGGGCTTAACATCGTGGAGCCCGTGGTCTCTGGTCAAAGACAGACTTCCGGAACTCCAAGCCGTAGGAACTTCGATCGCCCCGACGCTAGAGCTTCGATCGCCCTGACGCAGGGGCTTCGACCGCCGGCTGTGGGAGCTCCGATTGCCCCGACAGATGGTTCAACTGCCCCGACTACAGGAGAAAAATGAGGGAAGAAGGTTAGACTTTATTGCCTTCCATCACAGTGAGGAACGTGGGGAATCTGCTGTGGTAGATGTTTATGTTTACTTTTATGTAGTTGTGTATCATGTTGCTTTTTTAGTACGCTGATTAGTAATTCACATATCACTGTACCTTAATTGGTACAGGTGACAATAAAATACCTTTGAAACCTTTGAAAACAAAGCTTTTCACTGTATCTCAGTACACGTGACAATAATAAGCCAAAACATAAAGTTCTCCAATGCAGACTGGGCACAAACTAAACACCACCATAATGAGAAGAACTGATCCACCGTAGTTGGGAATTTGACATTGCATCTTATTCTGGTCTCTCTTCCAGCCCATTTTCCCCCATCTTGCTCTACATTTAAGATAGTCACAAAATGCTGGAGTAGGTGACGTTGCGGGTCAAGGCCCTTCTTCAGACAGAGTCAGGGGTGAGGCAAACGAGAGATAGAGAGGGTGATATAAGAACTACAGATGTGGTTTACACTGAAGATAGGCCCGAAAAGTCACCCATTCCTTCTATTCAGAGATGCCTCCTGTCATGCTAAGTTACTCCAGCATTTTGCGTCTATCTTTAGTGTAAATCAGCATCTGCAGTTCCTTCCTATACATTTTCCCATTTGCAAACCGTTCGGGTTACAAAGAGATCCCGGGAAGAGAATCCAGTCGCAATCCGGAGATGAGCCAATAGACAATAGGTGCAGGAGTAGGCCATTTGGCCCTTCTATCTAGCACCGCCATTCAATGTGATCATGGCTGATCATCCTCAATCAGTATCCCGTTCTTGCCTTCTCCCCATATTCCCCTGGCTCCGCTATCTTTAAGAGCCATATCTAGCTCTCTCTTGAAAGTATCCAGAGTACCGGCCTCCACCATGCTCTGAGGGAGAGAATTCCACAGAATTCATAACTCTCTGTGTGAAGAAGTGTTTCCTCGTCTCTGTTCTAAATTGCTGACACCTTATTCTTAAACAGCGGTCACTAGCTCTGGATTCCTCCAACATCGGGAACATGTTTCCTGCCTCTAGCGTGTCCAAACCCTTAATAATCTTATATGTTTCAATAAGATCACCTCTCATCCTTCTATACTCCAGAGTATACAAGCTCAGCCACTCCATTCTCTCAGCATATGACAATCCCACCATCCTGGTAATTAACCTGGTAAATTCCCTCAATAGCAAGAATGTCCTTCCTCAAATTAGGGGACCAAAACTGCACATAATACCCAGGTGTGGTCTCACTAGAGCCCTATACAACTGCAGAAGGACCTCTTTGCTCCTATACCCAACTCCTCTTGTTATGAAGGCCAACATGCCATTCGCTTTCTTCACTGCCTGCTGTACCTGCATGCTTACTTTCATTGACCGTTTTACTTCCCCTTTTCCCAACTTGACACCATTTAGATAATAATCTGCCTTCCTGTTTTTGCTACCAATGTGGATAACCTCACATTTATCCACATTAAACTGCATCTGCCATGCATCTGCCCACTCACCTGACCTGTCCAAGTCACCCTGCATTCTCATAGCATCCTCCTCACAGTTCACACTGCCACCTTAGCTTTGTGTCATCTACAAATTTGCTAATGTTACATTGAATCCCTTCATCTAAATCATTGATGTATATAGTAAATAGCTGCGGGTCCCAGCACCGAGCCATGCGGTACCCTACTAGCCACTGCCTACCATTCTGAAAGGGACCCGTTAATTCCTGCGCTTTGTTTCCTGTCTGTCAACCAATTTTCTATCCATGTCAGCACTCTACCCCCAATACCATGTGCCCTAATTTTGTCCACTAATCTCCTATGTGGGACCTTATCAAATGCTTTCTGAAAGTCCAGGTACACTCCATCCACTGGCTCTTCCTTGTCCATTTTCATAATTACATCCACAAAAAATTCCAGAAGATTAGTCAAGATTAGATTTCCCCTTCATAAATCCATGCAGACTCGGACCGCTGTTACTACTATTCAAATACCGCTATTTCATCTTTTATAATTGACACCAGCATCTTCCCCACCACCGATCTCAGGCTAACTGGTCTATAATTCCCTGTTTTCTCTCTCCCGCCTTTCTTAAAAAGTGGGATAACATTAGCTACTCTCCAATCCACAGGAACTGATCCTGAATCTATTGAACATTGGAAAATGATCACCAATGCATCCACTATTTCTAGAGCCACTTCCTTAAGCACCCTGGGATGCAGACCATCAGGCCCTGGGGATTTATCAGCTTTCAGTCCCATCAGTCTACCCAACACCATTTCCTGCCTACTGTGGATTTCCTTCAGTTCCTCTGTCACCCCAGATTCTCTGGCCACTAGTACATCACGAAGATTGTTTGTGTCCTCCTTAGTTAAGACGGATCCAAAGTACCTGTTCAACTCATCTGCCATTTCCTTGTTCCCCATAATAAATTCACCTTTTTCAGTCTTCAAGAGTCCAACTTAGGTCTTAACTAATTTTTTCCTCTTCACATACTTAAAGAAGCTTTTACTATTCTCCTTTATATTCTTGGCTAGCTTACCTTCATACCTCATCTTTTGTCCCTGTATTGCCTTTTTAGTTATCTTCTGTTGCTCCCTAAACATTACCCAATCTTCTTGCTTCCTGCTCATCTTTGTTACGTTGTACTTCTTTTTTATTTTTAAACTTTCCCTGACGTCCCTTGTCAGCCATGGTCGCCCCTTACTCCCCTTGGAATCTTTCTTCCACTTTGGAATGAACTGATCCTGCACCTTCTGTATTATTCCCAGAAATACCTGCCATTGTTGTTCCACTGTCATCCCTGCTAGGGTATCTTTCCAGTCAACTTCGGCCATCTCCTCCCTCATGGCTCCATAGTCCCCTTTATTCACCTGTAACACTGACACCACCAATTTACCCTTCTCCCTCTCCAATGGTAGATTAAACTTGACCATATTATGGTCACTACCTCCTAATGGCTCCTTAACCTCAAGTTGCTCTATCAAGTTGTTTAGTTCATTACATAACACTAATTCCAGAATTGCCTGCTCGCTGGTAGGCTCCAATACAAGCTACTCTAAGAATCCATCACAGAGGCACTCCACAAACTCCCTTTCTTGGGGTCCAGTATCAACCTGATTTTCTCAGTCTACGTGCATGTTGAAATCTCTATTAACAACCGTAGCATTATCTTTACTACATGCCAATTTAAACTCCTGAATCAACTTGCACCCTATATTCATGCCACTGTTTGGGGGCCTGTAGATAAATCTTATTAGGGTCTTTTTACCCTTACATTTCCTTAGCCCTATCCATATTGACTCCACATCTTCTGTTTCAATGTCACCCCTTGCAAGGGACTGAATTTCATTCCTCACCAACAGAGCTACCCCACCCCCTCTGCCCACCTGTCTGTCTATTCGATAGGAGGTATACCCTTGAATATTCAGTTCCCATCCCTGGCCCTCTTGCAGCCATGTCTCTGTAATTCCCACAACAAGCCGTGCGTGTGAGTTTAGTTTTAGTTTTAGAGATGCAGAGTGGAAACAGGCCCTTCAGCCCATCGAGTCTGAGAAGGATATTTAAAATAAAAAGGCTGTTTAAAGTTCACAAGCTGAACCTTTAAAAAAAAAAAATCGAATTTGAAGGAAAAGTGAAGAATTATAATGAAAATGTTCCCAAGAGCTGGTGTCATTCCGGGGAGCACTCGGTTATTTTTTATTTTTTATTTTTATTTTTTTATTTTTTATTAGAAGTAAGTGCAATAATGTAGTACATAGGTACCTAATACATAATGAGATATTACAGTTCATGTACAACTTCTTGTTTCAAATTTAACAGAATAGAACAGAAATTGAGACACGCAAAGATAGAGAAGAAAAGAGTATCATAAGCAGTGATGATAGTGTTAGTTCGTGAGATAGTAAAGAAAGGCCGGAGAAAGAGACAAGTAAACAAAAAGGTAGAAAGGGATGGAGAGGAAAAAAGAGAAGAAAAAAAAAGAAATAGAGAAAAAGAAAGGAAATAAAAAGAAAGAGATTGAAAGAAATATACCTATTTAATATCTTCACCCACCCTTCACCCGGTTCTGAAACATTTAATTTCTAAGGTTATGTTGCACCATATGCTTGTAAAAAGTCGATAAAAGACCAAATCATTAAGAATTGGTCTGCTTTGCCTGATAGGAGCTGTCTCATTTCTTCAAGATGTAACATTTCAGACATATTTGTGATCCACATTTTGAGCATTGGTGTGGCTGCATTTTTCCAAAATTTAAGTATACGTTTTTTTGCCGTTATTAAGCCATAGTTAAGGAGAGATTTTTGAAACATAGTTAGCTTACATCCGTCTTCCATTGCTCCGAAGATAATCAGTTCTGTATTGGGGTTCAGTTTTATGTTAAATAGTTTTGTAAAAATTCCAAAAATTTCATTCCAGAATTTATGAAGTTTTGTACAGGAGACAAAAGAGTGTGTTATAGTGGCATTTTGAGATAAGCATTTGTCACAGATGGAGGAGACATTTGGAAAAAATTTATTCAGTCTAGTTTTCAAGTAATATAATCTATGTAAAATCTTAAATTGAATTAAGTTATGTCTTACATTAATCGAACATTTGTGTACATATAGCAAGTGTTTTTCCCATCTCTTGGAATTTTTATCAATAATTCTCGTTCCCAATCCATTCTAATTGCCTCTGTTAAAGGTATTTCTATATTTAAAATTATATTATATAAATATTATATTATGTTGCTTGAATCTGCCTTTCTATTCATTCCTTCATCTAATACAACTGAGGTTAGAGTTTGATATCCTTGTATGTATTTTTTCAAGTAATCTCAAATTTGAAGGTACACAAAAATGCTGGAGAAACTCATTGGGTGCAGCAGCATCTATGGAGCGAACGAAATAGGCAACGTTTCGGGCCGAAACCCTTCTTCAGACTGATAGGGGGTGGGGAGAAGAAAGGGAAAAAAGGCGGAGGAGGAGCCCGAGGGCTGGGGGATGGGAGGAGACAACCAGAGGGCTGATGAAGGGGAGGGGACAGCAAGGGCTAGCAGAGTTGGGAGAATTCAATGTTCATGCCCCCAGGGTGTAGACTGCCCAAGTGGAATATGAGGTGCATTTCCTCCAATTTCCGGTGTTGCTCGCTGTGGCCATGGAGGAGACCCAGGACAGAGAGGTCAGATACGGAATGGGAGGGGGAGTTGAAGTGCTGAGCCACCGGGAGGTCAGGTAGGTTATTGCGGACCGACCGGAGGTGTTCGGCGAAACGATCGCCAAGCCTCTGCTTGGTCTCACCGATGTAGATCAGCTGACATCTAGAGCAGCGGATGCAATAGATGAGGTTGGAGGAGATGCAGGTGATCCTCTGTCGCACCAGGAACGACTGCTTGTGTCCTTGAATGGAATCGAGGGGGGAGGTGAAGGGACAAGTGTTGCATCTCTTGCGGTTGCAAGGGAAAGTACCCGGGGAGAGGGTGGTACGTGAGGGAAGGGAAGAATTGACAAGGGAGTTACGGAGGAAGCGGTCTTTGCGGAAGGCAGACATGGGGGGAGATGGGAAGATGTGGCGAATGGTGGGGTCACGTTGGAGGTGGCGAAACTTGCGGAGGATCACTTGTTGTATGTGACGGCTGGTGGGATGAAAGTTGATGACTAGGGGGACTCTGCCCTTGTTGTGAGTGGGGGGATGGGGAGAGAGAGCAGTGTTGCAGGGTATGGCAGAGACCCTGGTGCGAGCCTCATCTATGGTGGAGGAGGGGAACCCCCGTTCCCAGAAGAATGAGGACATTTCGGATGCCCTGGTGTGGAACGCCTCGTCCTGGGAGCAGATGTGGCGTAGACGGAGGAATTGAGAGTGGGGGATGGAGTCCTTACAGGAAGCAGGGTGGGAAGAAGTGTAGTCCAGATAGCCATGGGAGTCGGTAGGTTTGTAGTGGATGTCGGTATGAAGTCTATCACCTGCGATGGAGATAGTGAGGTCAAGGAATGGTAGGGAAGTGTCGGAAATCGTCCAGGTGTATTTGAGTGCCGGATGGAAGTTGGTGGTGAAGCGGATGAAGTCAGTCAGTTGTGTGTGGGTGCAGGAGGTGGCACTTCAAATTTGAAGGTATTTGAAATATTGATTACTTTTCAGGCTGTATTTTAATTGTAGTTTTTGAAATGATAGAAGGATTCCCATTTCATACATATCTCCAATCATATCTCCAAATATTCGGATGACTTCTTATACTTTCTGCTAGAGGCTCTATCACAAGACCAAATAACAGGGGCGATAGTGCACACCCCTGTCTATTGCCCCTTGATAATTGAAATTTCGAAGATAACATGTTATTGGTCAGTATTCTAGCATTCGGCTTGTCATATAGTAATTTTACCCATGAGATAAAGTTCTCTCCCATATTAAATTTTTGCAATACTTTAAACAGGTATACCCATTCATGATCAAATGCTTTTTCTGCATCCAATGAAATAATTGATAAATCATCTTCTTCAGTTTTATGTGAATACTATATATTAAACAAACATCTCAAATTGTTGAATGAATATATCTTGGGTATAAACCCCGTTTGATCCGGGTTTATTCGTTTACTAACGCATTTACTCAATCTTCTCGCTAGGGTCTTTGCTAATATTTTCTGATCTGTATTTAACAATGCTATGGCTCTATATGAACCTGATTATTCTAGATCTTTTTCTTTTTAGGTATAAGTGTAATAGTTCATTCGGCTAATGTTTCTGGTAGTGTATTTTCTTTAAAAGCGTGTGTGTATAAATTTTGTAAGCGTGGAGAAATTATCTCGTAAAATCGTTTATAGAATTCATTACTAAAGCCATCTGGTCCTGGCGTTTTACCATTCTTCAACGAGTTTATTGTTTCTTCTATTTCTTTAACTCTAATCTGAGCTCCTAATTCCTCTTGTTCCAACGGATTGATTTTTGGGAGATTACAATTGTCTAAGAAATTTATGATTTTAGTGTTATCTGCTGAAGTTTTAGATGTATATAAATGTTGATAAAATTGCGCAAATCTTTTGTTAATGTCTTTGGGTAATGTTAATAATTCACCTTTATCTGATTTAATATTAGTAATTGTATTTTCCTTTTCCCGTTTTTTCAGTTGTCGTGCTAAAAGTTTATGTGGTTTATCGCCGAATTCAAAGTTTTCCTGTTTTGTAATTTGAAATAATCTTATTACTCTTGCCGATAAAATTTTATTTAATTTTAATTTCAATAATGTTATCTTATTATGTTTGTCTATGGTTGGGTCTTTGGCATTATCTAGATCTCATTGTCTAATTTGTTGTTCTAGCTGCAATTGTTCAGTGTTGTTCTTTTTATTTTGGAAAGCTTGATATGAAATTATAACTCCTCTAATGAATGCTTTAAAAGCTTCCCATAATAAAGAGGGTGAGATACCTGCTGTATCGTTAGTCTAAAAAAAATGTATCTGCTGTTTTAAATATGTAGAACCTTGTGGGTTGTTTAAGATTTGGGGGTTAAACCTCCAAAACTATTTTTTATCAGACATTCCTTCTAGTTTTAAGAAAAAAGTTAACGGGGAGTGATCAGAAATAATGCTATTATGATATTTATAGTTGTGTACGGAATTAATTTTGTATCCATTAAGAAATAGTCGATACGTGAATAAGTTTTATGTACCATTGAATAAAACGAGTATTCCCTTCCAACTGGATTAGCAATCCTCCATACGTTTGTTATGTTTGTGTTTTTTATATATGTATTTAGGAGTTCACTAGTTTTAGATTTTATGTTAGTCCTCTTTTGTTTTGCAGATTTGTCTAGATATGGATCTAGAACAGTTAAAATCTCCCCCTATTATCACGTTTTGATAATGAAACTCTGAAATTATATCCAGAATTTTAGTAAAGAATTGAGGGTTATCAAAGTTAGGAGCATAGATGTTTATCATAGTGAGTGGGGTGGAGTAAATCTCTCCCGTAACTATAACATACCTACCCTCTTTATCTGATATGATATTCTTTAATTTAAATGGTATACCTTTACGAATAATAATAGCCGTGCCTCTAGATTTAGAAGTAAATGAAGAGTAGTATGTTTGCCCGATCCAATTTGCCTTCAATCTTATCTGTGTTTGACGTTTCAAATGTGTTTCCTGTAAAAAAATTATGTCAGAATTGAATGCTTTTAATTGGGCACTCGGTAATTTTGATAACCAATTCGACAGAGATTTTGGGGTCTTCAATTCATGGTTCAAAGATGCAAAAAGTTGGGTTTACAAGTGAAGCTTTGACAACCCTATTTTAAAAGAATTTTAAATTAAAAGGAGTCTGTAGTTGCTGTAAACAAGTTCATGTGGAAGAATAAGCAACGGTTAAACAAGCCAATTTATTTCATTTGAAGTGAAGATGCAATTTGTCCAATTTAAACTACTTTGCTTGACCCATGGATATTTGCCCAGCCTCAAAGATTTACTTTTTCTCACCCCATCATCAAAAAAAAGCATAATTAGTCCAAAACTGAATAGATTATTCTACAGAGGCATCATTTAAGACTCGGCTGTACTGTGTTCTGTATCCAACATTCCTAAAGCACTACCATAATTATCTTGTTTAAGAAAGAACTACAGATGCTGGAAAAATCTAAAGTAGGCAAAAATGCGGGAGAAACTCAGTGAATAAGGCAGCATGCATCTAGATGCTGCCTCAGCTGCTGAGTTTCTCCAGCATTTTTGTCTACCATAATTAACTCACTCCCTTCACCCAGGAGGTGGGTATATGGATCAAGCTGCCAGAGGAAGTAGTGGAGGCTGGTACAATGGCATTTAGAAGACATTTGGACAGGACTATTTGGACATATTGTCTGTTTCTCTAATATATAGTGAACTTTTTTTGCTGTTTAGTATGGGTTTTACAGTGTAATATGTTTATATATCTGTTGTGCTGCTACGTAACCCGTTCCATGACACACTGAGGAGCACCTTCAGCAACAGACTAGTTCCACCAAGATGCAGCACAGAACGCCTCAGGAGATCCTTCTTCCCTGTGGCTATCAAAATGTACAACTCCACCCCCTTCTGTTGTGGGGTAGACTGACTACCCCCCTCTCCCTCCCCAATCTTTGCACATCCCCAATCCTTTCCACTCGTCACTTTAATTTCATGTTTCATGTTTAGTTTAGTTTAGTTTAGTTGAGAGAAACAGGCCCTTCGGCCCACTGTGTCCTCGCCAACCAGCGAACCCCGCACATTAACACTAACCAGCAATCATCCCGTTCACTAGCATTACTCCACACACTAGGGACAATTACAATATTCCTGAAGCCAATTAACCTACAAATCTGTTCGTCTTTGGGGTGTGGGAGGAAACCGAAGATCTCGGGAAAAACCCACGCAGGTCACGGGGAGAACGTACAAACTCCGTATAGACAGCACCCATAATCGGGATCGGACCTGGGTCTCCGGTGCTGCATTCGCTGTAAGGCAGCAACTCTACACTGCGCCACCGTGACCGCCTTTATCTTGTGTTTTATGACTGTTGGCAGATCAATTTCCCTCCTGGGATAGATAAAGTTCTATCATATCGTAAGTATTTAATTGCTCATTTTGGGACATATGACAATAAAACACTCTTGACTCTTGACAGGTACATGGATAGGATAGGTATGGAGAGATATGGAGCAAAGGCAGGCAAGTGGGACTAGTGTATAGGGAGCATCTTGGTCAATGTGGGCAAGACAAAATGTGCAGGAACAGCAGATGCTGGTTTGCACTGAAGATAGACACAAAATGCTGGAGAAACTCAGTGGGACAGGCAGATTACAACTCAGCGACATGAATATTGATTTCTCCAACTTCAAATAACCCTTACTTTCCCTTTCTGTCCATCCCTCCCCCACCCTAGTTCTCCAACTAGCTTCACTGTCCTGTGAAACGTCACCTATCCGTGTTCTCCAGAGATGCTCCCTGACATCCGTCGTTTCACGTTGGGACCCTTCCAGTTTGAGTGGGCCAGTGGAGTAGCGAAGCCAAGACAGGTGTTGCACCAACAGTGGATATAAAAAGTTCCAAAGAGGGTAGAAGGCTGGGTAGGGGGGAGGCGGGGTGGGGGGTGGGGGGAAAGAGTTGGGGGAATGTTGGAGACTGAAGACAGGGTTGTCACTGGTTGGATAGGATTCTCTCCCATAAAGAAAAGCTCAGAGGTGGCAGAAGAGCCCTACATCCCTATGTTCCCGATGTAGGGGGTGTCGAGATCCAGGGGTCACAGTTTAAGAATAAGACTAACTGAGTCACTCCACCTTTTATCTTGGTCTATTAACAGATTCAGATCTACCTGAGATCTCCTCTTGTAAGTCTGCGTGGCGATCTCCTTTTTCACCGGCATTCTTGAAATTCCTTGCTTGGGTTATTGATCCACACCGTGAAGGTTAGAGATTCCACCTCTAGTAGCTGCCAGCTGTTTCTATGCCTGGCAGAAGGGGTATGGTGTACCCACTTCAAGTTGACAGATGAAATGGAGCCTGTCTCTCATGGTTACGGATGCAGTTGACTGTGAGGTCACCGGCCAGGCACATTATGAAGTCACCTCTGATTATGATGGTTTACAAACTTGTGATCTTACGAATGGAAGGCAGGCCCAGAAGGGAATAAACCACTTCGCCAAATGACCGTCACAGTGGTTATAACCAACTGGACACAATAGTTAGATACAAGGAACTCAGTTCAGTTGAGTTTATTGTCACGTGTAGAGAGAAAAGCTTTTTGTCGTCACCGTGCCCGCCCCTTTTTCCCAGGACAGAGATGGAATACTAGAGGGCATAGCTTTAACGAGAGTGGGGCAAAGTTTAAAGATGTGTGGAGCAAGTTATTAGAGGTTGGAGTGCGCCTTGAGTGTGTTGTCAGGGGTGGTGGAGGCAGATACAACAGTGGCATTTAACAGTTTTTTGGATAGGCAGGGAATGGAGGGATAATGATTATGTGCAGGCAGATAAGAGCTGGCAGTGGTGTCACGTTTGGCACAGGCATTGTGGGGCGAAGGGCCTGTTCCTGTGTTGTACTGTTCTATGCTCTAGACCTCAGGTTATCAATCTTTAACTTTAACAAAGGGTTTGGTGGGGAAGGGAAGGAGATGAGTTCAGACAAGCTGATTTAAACTTTAGAGTATAGCGCAGAAACAGGCCCTTCGGCCCACCGAGACCACGCCGACCAGCGATCACCCCGTACGCTAGCACTACCCTACGCACTAGGCACAATTTACAAATTTTCAAAAGCCAATTAACCTAGAAAACCTGTAGGTCTGTGGAGTGTGGGTGGAAACCGGAGCACCCGGAGAAAACCCACACTGTCACAGGGAGAAGGTACAGGCACCACCCATAGTCAGGATTGACCCCGGGTCTCTGGCGCTGTAAGGCAGCAACTCTACTGCTGCGCCACCGTGCCGCCCAAATAGTTGCACATCAGATTAGACACGTTAGGAAGAAGAACGTGTACAACATTGTAGATTCAATTGCGGAGTTCGATTACTTCAGGCATATATAAATGCTAGACGCAGCTGTTCTTTCAACAATTGTAAAATGATGACTCCTGGCAGGTAAACCAGATCACTTCCACCTGACGTGGTCTGCATTTATAGAATTATTACAAGTATAGGGTGCAAAAGTACTTAAAAAAAAAATGAGGTCGGGTAAAGTGGGATGAAAGCAGGAGAGTTGGTATATCCCATTTGCGTGATTCTAATAACAAAGTATTTGTTTTTCTCTTTTTTCCACTTTCTCTTTTTTTTCTACTTTAGGGTCTATCTCTTAATCCTTTCTTTTTAATTTCTTTTCTACAGGGTCTCTGTTCTTTCTTGTTGTCACGTTTTTACACCTTCACTATTTTCCTTCACTTTCTCTTTTTTCTTAATCTCAACCTTTCCTTTTTATCAGTGTAAAAAATGAAGGAGTACATTAATTGTAATAAGATATACGTGATGAGTACTAATGGAATTGGTTGTAATGTAATGTACTTCTAATAAATAAAAATTTAAAAAAATTAAAATTAAAAAAAAACAGTTTGTGGCTGCCGGCATTAGAGCTCCAAACGAGAGCAGGCGGCCGGATTTTAGGCCGCCATGGTAGCTCCATAGGAGCTCGCGTTCAATATTGCGGCTGCCGGCATTAGAGCTCCAAATGGGAGCAGGCGGCTGGGTTTGAGGTCACCGTGGAAGCTCCATTAGGAGTTGGGGCTGCCGGCGCGGCTAGGCGAGCTCGCTGCTAAGATTAGCAGCAGATGGTTTTAAATTAACCGCGGCTAGGTTTCGATCGCAGCTAAGATATCAGCAGCCGGTGCTTTGAAAATTAACCGCGGCCAGGGCAGCAACCGCTAGGTAAGCTCAGCTGCCATACCGCCAACATTTAAAAAAAACTTAGATGCTGCTAAGGCAGCATATGCTGTAGACTATATAGTGTGTGCTCTATTTTTAGGGGCATTTCGATATTCTGCAGATAGTTCTTTAATTAAAGTAAAAAATCTGTAAACTGATTAAGGCAGTTATAATTAGAGTTGGCAGTTTTAATAGTGGTTTGCTGTTCGGTCACGTTTGTGACTATTGCAGCAGATAGGACATTTATTATCAAACACTATATGGTGTAGTAAAATTTGACTTGCCATTTCCGCACAGTATGGGGCTCAACTGGAGCAGGCGGCTGTTCGTTGGAATTCCATAGAGGCTCCGGATAGGAGCTCCTGGCTTGGAAAGCCTTTTTTCAGCTGTGTCTATTAGACACCTGTGGAGTAATACCTAGTGCAGGGTTGCGTCATGATAATTTCTGCTCAGTAGAGGGGACTGTTGGAGATTTTTTCATAAGAAACCCCAACCATGTGGATATCGACAAAGCAGTCGAATCTTTGGTCCAATGGGACTATGCTTCTGTTCAATCATATGAACTAACTATGTTCCGTATACCGGAGGCATTACAGACGGCTCCAATAATTTGCCTGTGACAACACCTGGCAGGGTTGCAAAATTTTCTCCCACTCTGTCTAGCGGACTATCGGGAAGAGGTGACTCCGATTATAATGCTGGCTCATCCGAGTCATATGGGGGCCAGCGGCCTGAGGAAACAACACCTGGTGCCGGGTTGCGCTTTATGTCCTCCCTGAAATACCCCGTTGAGGCTCCAGAAGGGAGCAAGGACTCGGAGTCACTAGCAGGTGCAACCTGTCTGGTAAGTATAATAAATAATGATGATTTATACCGACAGAGCGCCAATCTGCACAGCTAGTCCCGATTCGGCTCCTAGGGGGAGCAGCTTGGCAACCCGAGTCGGGGCAAAGTCAAAGCCAAGTCTGTGGGACAAGTCCTGTCGGACGATTTGGAAAGTGGTGAAATCATTGGACAAAGTCAGCATGGATTTACGAAAGGTAAATCGTGTCTGACGAATCTTATAGAATTTTTCGAGGATGTAACTAGTAGAGTGGATAGGGGAGAACCAGTGGATGTGTTGTATCTGGACTTTCAGAAGGCTTTCGACAAGGTACCACATAAGAGATTAGGATACAAACTTAAATCACACGGTATTGGGGGTTCAGTATTGATGTGGATAGAGAACTGGCTGGCAAACAGGAAGCAAAGAGTAGGAGTAAACGGGTCCTTTTCACAATGGCAGGCAGTGACTAGTGGGGTACCGCAAGGCTCAGTGCTGGGACCCCAGCTATTTACAATTTATATTAATCAGCTGGATGAGGGAATTGAAAGCAACATCTCCAAGTTTGCGGATGACACTAAGCTGGGGGGCAGTGTTAGCTGTGAGGAGGATGCTAGGAGACTGCAAGGTGACTTGGATAGGCTGGGTGAGTGGGCAAATGTTTGGCAGATGCAGTATAATGTGGATAAATGTGAGGTTATCCACTTTGGTGGCAAAAACGGGAAGGCAGACTATTATCTAAATGGTGGCCGATTAGGAAATGGGGAGATGCAGCGAGACCTGGGTGTCATGGTACACCAGTCATTGAAAGTAGGCATGCAGGTGCAGCAGGCAGTGAAGAAAGCGAATGGTATGTTGGCTTTCATAGCAAGAGGATTTGAGTATAGGAGCAGGGAGGTTCTACTGCAGTTGTACAGGGTCTTGGTGAGACCACACCTGGAGTATTGCATACAGTTTTGGTCTCCAAATCTGAGGAAGGACATTATAGCCATAGAGGGAGTGCAGAGAAGGTTCACCAGACTGATTCCTGGGATGTCAGGACTTTCATATGAAGAAAGACTGGATAGACTTGGCTTATACTCGCTAGAATTTAGGAGATTGAGAGGGGATCTTATAGAAACGTACAAAATTCTTATGGGGTTGGACAGGCTAGATGCAGGAAGATTGTTCCCGATGTTGGGGAAGTCCAGGACAAGGGGTCACAGCTTAAGGATAAGGGGGAAATCATTTAAGACCGAGATGAGGAAAAACTTTTTCACACAGAGAGTGGTGAATCTCTGGAACTCTCTGCCACAGAGGGTAGTTGAGGCCAGTTCATTGGCTATATTTAAGAGGGAGTTAGATGTGGCCCTTGTGGCTAAGGGGATCAGGGGGTATGGAGAGAAGGCAGGTACGGGATACTGAGTTGGATGATCAGCCATGATCATATTGAATGGCGGTGCAGGCTCGAAGGGCCGAATGGCCTACTGCACCTATTTTCTATGTATCTATGTATCTAAGGGGATTCTGTCCCCACATCTATGGAAGATGTGATTGGCCGTTTGTCTCAATTGGAACATCTGATAAATCAGATGGTGGCACAAAAATGCTCCGTGTTACGGAGGCATGTCAGGCAGCAGCTCCTGGTTCAGGGTTGCAATATTCCTCCCACTCGGATGAAAGGAGTGTTGGAGATGGTGCCAAATAATATGCTCCGTGTTACAGCGGCATGCACAGGCAGTTCAAGTCATATGCCTGTAGCAAATCCTGGTTCAGGGTTGCACTATTCCACCCACTCTAAGGGAATGTTCAGAATATGGAGATGACACCGAACAAGACTTATGCCTGAATCCCATGCTTTAATGCATGATGTACGAGAGTCATATAGGAAGAGCTGCCTGCTCTTGCCTCTAATTTGCTTTTCCCTCGGGGACGGGCAAGCCACTACAAGAGGAGTTGGCCAGCGGCAACAGCTATCTAACATCACACCAGCTGAAGAAATGGCAAGCATGGCAGACAGGGTCTGCAAATGGAACTTCACTGTAGCTCCAACATGCAAATTGACCCGGGTTCAGAGATGCTGGCAGGTGAGGTCTCTTTATTTACCTCCGTAAAACACCAAAATGGAGCAGTCTGTCGGCCCAGGTTCGGGTTTACTGGCAGCATGGGCTGTCTAGTATTTTTTCACTGTCTCTGGGATAGATCCGGTTGATGCAGAGACATTGGCAGGGTGCCTTGCATAGTAACTTCGGAAAGAACAGCTTGGTTACTCTGGTTCAGTGTAGCCCATCATGGAACTGGCTGGCCATATTAGCCAGGGAAGCACTGCCTCATCATCTGTGATTGAGGTTATCAGGCTGCTCAGTAGAATGAAGTAGTTGGAGTCTTCCTCACACATGTTTAAATTTCTGCTCAGTTAGCAGAGTTGTTGGTTCATTGGAATCATCATTGCCATCCTCTCTGGGATAGGTAGCTACCAGCAGCAAGCTGGTCTGGCATATATTATTTTTATCTGACCTGCAGGTTCATGTTGTGAATCAAAAATGTATTTATATTAATCCGTAGGCTCTCAATATCAGTATTCCTGATTGAGTGGCGGGTCGAGGAGATTGGGTTGTGCACTCTGGCGACTCAGACAAGTAGTTTCAGTCAGAGGACTGCGATGCAATTCTTGACTCAGGTTGCATTATGCTAAATTCCACTCTGAGGTAGAACGCTGAGAATTCGTGGTGACTCTAAGTGTCAAGAGTTGACAGGGTACTTGTATTCCCACATGGATGATTGGGTTTCTGCTTTCAGAGAATCAGAAACTGATTCAGAGAATCGATCTTGAAGATGCATATTTTACCATATCTTTACACATGAGACTCAGATTATCTGGTGGTTGATAACAAAGCCAGTGGTGGAAGCCAATGCTGCCCTACTCAGAACTAAGGGCATTGAGGCATCAAGTTTTAGATAATATGCAAAATGTTGCAGCTGATAAAACTTGAGGGTTATCAGTAGAAACCTCTTGCGATATTAAGTATGAGGCAACATGAAATTTAATAGTGCCAATTTTGCCTATTCATTCAGGCCATGGTAAGGCGGCTGAAGCAACTCCTATTTACTCGCTCACGAGTAATGGCTGGGGCAGCCTGTCTTCTCGGGCAGCTAGCTGCACGATTGTATGGGAAATTTGTGAACAAAATATGTGAGTTATTTTTTAAACGAAAATAACAGAGGTTGTGTGGCTTTCAGTTTGAGCCCAGAGAAGCGTTTATGTGATAGCACAATTGACACTGCTTGTGCTGCTTTGTCATTCTCTATAGTACCATAAGTGGGTCAATAAATGATTGGTTATTCACCCGCTGTTCGCTAACGTTATGCAGGGTGTATTTTATATGACCACTCTGATAGCCTACACTCATCGTAGTGTGCGATGTATATCAGTAAATTATTATGCAAATATTCTTGTACTGTATTCCTAATGGGAGCAGTATTTTTAAGATGATTATAGACACATAGATACATAGAAAATAGGTGCAGGAGTAGACCATTCGGCCCTTCGAGCCTGCACCGCCATTCAATATGATCATGGCTGATCATCCAACTCAGTATCCCGTACCTGCCTTCTCTCCATACCCCCTGATCCCTTTAGCCACAAGGGCCACACCTAACTCCCTCTTAAATATAGCCAATGAACTGGCCTCAACTACCCTCTGTGGCAGAGAGTTCCAGAGATTCACCACTCTCTGTGTGAAAACGTTTTTTCTCATCTCGGTCTTAAAGGATTTCCCCCTTATCCTTAAGCTGTGACCCCTTGTCCTGGACTTCCCCAACATCGGGAACAATCTTCCTGCATCTAGCCTGTCCAACCCCATAAGAAATGTGTACGTTTCTATAAGATCCCCTCTCAATCTCCTAAATTCTAGCGAGTATAAGCCAAGTCTATCCAGTCTTTCTTCATATGAAAGTCCTGACATCCCAGGAATCAGTCTGGTGAACCTTCTCTGCACTCCCTCTATGGCTATAATGTCCTTCCTCAGATTTGGAGACCAAAACTGTACGCAATACTCCAGGTGTGGTCTCACCAAGACCCTGTACAACTGCAGTAGAACCTCCCTGCTCCTATACTCAAATCATTTTGCTATGAAAGCTAACATACCATTCGCTTTCTTCACTGCCTGCTGCACCTGCATGCCTACTTTCAATGACTGGTGTACCATGACACCCAGGCCTAGCTGCATCTCCCCATTTCCTAATCGGCCACCATTTAGATAATAGTCTGCTTTCCTGTTTTTGCCACCAAAGTTTTGCCACCAAAGTGGATTATGCTTTCAGTAACATCTCAGCACAAAGAACACAGTCTTTACTCTATCTCTGGCTTGGTCTCTGGATCACAACTGACATTAGGGTAGTTTGAAATGGGCATGATTGGATACATTTGAAGTTGACAACATACCCACCAGAGCAGAGATTGGATGTGTCATTAGGTATACAAGTGCACTGAGCTTGCTAGTACCTATGAGATGAAAGATAGATTCTTTAGTGTTATTCAATAGTCTTAAGAAATTGCTGATGGGTCATTAGCAGCCAATAGAATGGATAGTTGGGAAGAAAGTTTACAACACATACATCAATGTTCATTAAATGCCAGACATTCTGTAATACAATTTAAAGTAATACATAGGTTACATTATTCAAAAACAAAATTACATAAAATCTTTCAACATATCTCACCTATATGTGATAAATGTCAACATTTAGAAGCTACCTTATCTCATATGTTTGCAAACTGTATAAAAATTTAAAAATTCTGGGTAAATATTTTTAGTATAATATCTAAAGTGACCAGCACACAATTGGACCCGGATCCAAAATTAATAATACTCGGAACATTAGAATTAAATCAAACATTTACAACAACACAAAAAAACTTTATTGATTATAGTATAATAACAGGAAAAAAATTAATTCTAAAATTTTGGAAAGGCCCTACGTCCCCCACAATCAAAATGTGGATTATAGAAATGACGGAGACCTTAAACGTGGAAAGAATCAGATTTTCCCTGTTGGACAAACAGGAATTACTCGTTGGAACATTGTCTCCCTTTATTGATTATTTAAAGGGTCAGAATGGTTCAGCACAGGAACCGGACTAATACTCGGGCTAAAGAATGGATGAAATGCTATACTCTGAAATGTACGAATATATCTCGAATGAAGTTTTTTATTTTAATAAATTTTTCCAATCTTCTTTAACTATCTTTCTCTTTTTTTTTCTTTTTTTTCTTTTTTTTCTTTTTCACTTATTCTCTCTCTTTTCTTTCTTTACTTCATCTATCTTTTTAGTTCTAACTAGTTTAAAAAAAAAAAAGGCAAAAGGTATTGGAGACAATGTAATAATAATTGATAATATTATCAATTTAAAAATGTAAGACTGTAATGATGTTAATAGGTTGTGTACTTATCTCCAATAAAAAATATTTTCAAAAAAAAAAAAAAAAGACAGGCTTACATAGTGCATGTTAATAAATTATAAAATTTTGTGAATATGTCTGAATATTTGCAGATAGAACTCTGCACAGTGTTGCATGAGTTATTGTCCAACTCAAAGTCAATTGGGACTATGGTCCGGTTAGGAACAATGGCCATGTATGCAAGTTAGCATCATGGTATTAATAACGCATGTTTTTATACCATTAATGGTTTATCTGTTTAAGTGTTTCACACACAGATTGGGTTTCTGCATGAAACCACAGAGCTTTAAAATCTTCACATAGTCACTCGCGTGACTTCGAAATAAAATAGAAAGATTATACGAGAACTTACCGTTTGAAGTTTGATCTTTATTTTATGAGAAGTTGAAGTAAGGGAATACATGCCCTCCACTCCCAACCCTACTTCTCATAAAGATCATTCGGTAGTTCTAAGGTCGTTAATCTTTCTATAGTTTCAGTTCAGCAACTAGTCTGTGGTTTCATACAGCTGCTCTGAAGATTGACGCGCATGCGGGCTGGCGGGCTCTTCACGTATTCCCTCACTTCAACTTCTCATAAAATAGAGATCAAACGTCAAAAGGTAAGTTCTCGTTTAATCTTTCTATTTTATTTCGAAGTCACGTGAGTGACTACGTGAGGAGCCCGCCAGCCCTCATGCGCGTCAATACGTTGACACATGGCGCGAGAATCTGAGCAGTTCGAAACTGCTCCGACAGGTAAGGAATGGGCCGCTGCTTGGAAAACAGGGGCAGCGGGCCCGGAGAAGCTGGCACAGCTTGTGCAGCTCCCACCGTGGAGGCGGGATAAAAATAGCAACGGCCGGCGCGGCCGGGATAGCTGAACGCTGTGGAGACTTCGCGGGAGCTCACATTCTAAAAAATAGCAGCGACCGGCGTGGCGGAGATAGCTGAACGCTGTGAGAGGCTCCGTGGGAGCAGGCTCTGTAAGGAGTAATATGCTCCGTGCACCAGAGGCATTGACAGGCGGCTCCAGCCAAATGTCTCTGGCAACACCTGGCTCAGGGTTGCAGTGTTCCTCCCACTCTAATGAGGGGAGTATCGGAGAATTTTACAGAGGTGACTCAGATTATGGGCTGAGGATATATAACGCAAACACCGCAAGGCTCAGCAGGAGCTGGCGATTATAAAAAATTTAAAAAAAAATAGCTCTGCTGGATCGACCGGGACATATGGGGCTCCATTGGAGCGGGCGGCTGTTTGGAGCTCCGAAAGGGAGTCAGCCAGAGTCCTGAGGAGGCAACACCTGGTTCAGAGTTGCGTTCTATTTCCTCCCCTAAAATACTCCTTTGAGGCTCCAGAAGAGAGCAAGGACTCAGAGTCACTAGCAGGCGCAACCTGTCTACTAAGTAAAATAAATAAATGAATAAACAAACAAACAAATATATAAAGAAAAAATAAATAGATGAATAAATAAAATGGGAAAAAAGGAAATGTGCTCCTAGCTCAGGAGACATTTACAGGCTGCGTCAGTCAGATGCCTGTGGCAGCAACACCTGGTTCAGGGTTGCGTTATAATATCTCTCGCTCAGAAGAAGGGAAGCAATACCTGGCTCAGGGTTGCGTTATGATATATCCTGCTCAGAAGAGGGGAGTCTTGGAGATTCTTACATATGTGACTCCAACTATGTCGATATCGATAAGGTAATCGAATCCCTGAACTAATGGGGGATATGCCTCATTTTTAATCATATGAAGGAGCTACCGGCTCTTGTCACATATTTGCCATCCATTTGCGGATAGGAGATTCACTGGAGAAAGATCTGGCTAAAAGTAACTGGGAAATATGCCAGTCCAGATAACTGCCAGACTTTTGGATGTTTCCATACGTCAATTTCATCAGTTGGGATATCTCAGTGATGATATGTAGGCAACAAAATTATGTCAGCAAGTCCAAAACCGCTCTGGAGTCATTTCGGCCTTTTGCAAGTCAGTAGATGGGTCTCAACTCTCAAAGGTTCAGGAGATTGCATGATCACTTCTCTGTAATACCTAGTTGGGGCTATAGCCTTCGCAAAATGATATAGGCATGAGATAATTCCCAAAATGGCTCATTTTTACAGGGCCAGTAACGTGCAGCCTGCATAGTATCTCTTCAGAGAGGACTTATGTAGCAAGTTGAAGACTTGCAGGAGGAATTTGCTGGGGTGGAGTACCATTCTAGGTGGTTAACGCTCCAGTATTGCGGCGGGTTTTCACCCTGTATTTAAGGAGCGGGAAGCACCGTTGAAGCTCCGGAAAGGAGCAGTTGGGAGTCACGAGCTGGCCTCACAAGAACAGCTCGTTAAACCAGGTTTGCAGTAATGGCAGGCATGGCCTGTCCAGTGAGCTCCGCTGAGGCTCCGAAGGAGCAGCCGGCCAATGGAGCAGTCTGTCTAAGCAGGCTGGGAATAAACTGATAGCATGGCCTGCACAATAAAGCTCCAGCAAGACTCTAAGAGGCTGTAGCTCGAAGAAGTAGTCTGTCCCATTTGGCTCAGAAATGCTGGCAGGCATGCCTTGCACAGCAATATCACTTTTGAGCTCCGGAAACGAGCTGTTGGCAAGCATGGGGCTGAAGATGTGGTCAGACAGGGTCTGCAATGGAACTTCGCTGATGCTCCAACAAGCAGGTCGACCAGGGTTCAGAGACGCTGGCAGGTAAGGTCTCTTTATTAACCTCCGTGAAACTCCGAAATGGAACAGTCGGTCGTGCCAGGTTTGGATTTACTGGCAGCATGGGCTGTCTAGTATCTTTCACTGTCTCTGGAGAAGATCAGGTTGATGCAGAGACATTGGCAGGGTGTCTTGCATAGTAACCTCTGTAAGTTCCAAGTAGGAACAGCTTGGTTACCCTGGTTTAGGGTAGACCATCTTGGAACTGGCTGGCCATATGGGTCATATTGACCAGGGAAGCACTGCCTCAACATCTGTGATTGAGGTTATCAGGCTGCTCAGTAGAGTGAAGTAGTTGAAGTCTCCCTCAACACTTGTTTAAATTTCTGCTCAGTTAAGTGGAATTGTCAGTTCGTTGGAAACATCATTGCCATCCTCTCTGGGATAGGTAGCTACCAGCAGGAAGCCGGTCTGGCATGTAGCATTTTTTATCTGACCTGCAGGTTCATGTTGTAAATCAAAAATGTATATATAATAATCTGTAGGCTCTCAATACCAGTGTTCCTGATTGAGTGGCTGGTCGAAGATATTGTGTTGCACACACTGGCGACTCAGACAGGTGGTTTCAGTCAGAGGACTGCAAAGCAATTCCTGGTTCAGGCTTGCATTATGCTATTTCCACTCTGAGGAAGAACGCTGATGATTCGTGCTGACTCTAACAGTCAAGAGTTGACAGGGAACTCGTATTCCCACATCAAGTGGATGCTGTGTTTCAGCTCTAGTCATAAGGTTCTGATTATATGTTATCAGCGAAATAAATGAATAAATAGATAATGCATGTCCCGCGGCAAGAGAAGCCAAAAATTTCCGTCCATACGGCGAATAGAGGAAACGATGGTTCCAAGAGGAATCAGTAACATCTCACAAAGGATGAGTAGTCTGGCCAAGTACAAGAGGGGTATATTTTTGATATTTCTCAAGATTGCAGAAATGTGGAGCATACCAAATCAGGTTACGATATGGCTAATCTGATCATGTGTTTGGTTACCCAGTTTAAGATGGATGATTGGCTTTCAGCAATTTAGCTGATTCAGAGGATTAGGGCCTCTATCGATTTTGAAGATGCATACTTTGCCATATCTCTACACAAGAGGCACAGATATATCTGGTGTTTTGATGACAAAGCCAGTGGTGTGAAGTTTAGGCTCTACCTAGGGGTTGTCTTCAGGCCTAGGCTATTTACAAAGATTCTAAAGCTAATGCTGCCCTACTCAGATCAAAAGGGCAATGTGTCATGGAGTTTATAGACGACATGCAAAATTTGTAGCTGATAAGACTCAGGGGTTTATCAGTAGATGCCTCTTACGATATTAAGAATGAGGCAACATGAAATTGAATAATGCCAAATTTGCCTACTCATTCAGAGTGTCCATGGTAAAGGCAGCTGAAAGAAGCTCCTATTTACTTGGTCACGAGTGATGGCTAGCTCAGCCTAATTCTCGTTCAGCTAGCTCTGCACGATTGTATGGGAAGTTTGTGAAGAAGACAGGTGAGCTATTTTTAAGAAGTAGCAGAGCTTTGTGTTTCTTTCAGTTTGCGCTCAGAGAAGCGATTATGTTATAGCACAATTGACACTGCTTGTGCTGCTTTGTCATTCTCTATAGTACCATAAGTGGGACAATAAATGATTGGTTATTCACCCGCTGTTGACTAACAATAGACAATAGGTGCAGGAGTAGGCCATTTGGCCCTTCGAGCCAGCACCGCCATTCAATGTAATCATGGCTGATCATCCCCAATCACGACCCCGTTCCTGCCTTCTCCCCATATCCCCTGACTCCGCTATTTTTAAGAGCCCTATCTAGCTCTCTCTTGAAAGCATCCAGAGAACCTGCCTCCACCGCCCTCTGAGGCAGAGAATTCCACAGGATAGTACAGAATTCCACTGTGCTATCCAGTCAGCAGAAAGACAATACATGATTACAATCGGGCCACTTACAGTGTACAGATACATGATAAGGGAACATGATCAGGGACTGCTGTGTACTTTGTTCCACTAAAATGTGGCTCACCCTTGACACCTGGCCCTGCTAACGTTATGCAAGGTGTCTTTATATGACCACTCTAAAAGCCTAGACTCATAGTAGTGTGGAATGTATATCAGTAAATTATTATGCAGATATTCATCTACTGTTTTCCTAATGGGAGCAGAATCTTTAAGTTGATTATGCTTTAGCAGCTGATTTCAGCACAAAGAACACACCCTTTACTCAATCTCTGGCTCGGTCTCTGGGTCATAACTGACATGAGGGTAGCTTGTTATGGGAATGATCTCATAAAGCTAAACGGGCATGGTTGGGTACAAGTTGGAGTTGACAGCATACCCTCCAGATCGGAGATCGGGGGTGTTATTATGTATACACGTACACTGAGCTTGCTGGTACCAATGAGATGAAGGATACTTTCTTCATTGTTATTTATAGTTTTTCAAGAGATTGTTGGGGGCTCATTAGCAGTCAATAGAATGGATATTCCCATTTGTCCATCTTCTTGCGACAGCAGGAGGTTTACATAGTACACTTTCAGAAGTTATAACATTTTGGTTGAATATGCCTGGATGATTGCAGATAGAATTCTGTACAGTATTGCATGAGTTATTGTCTAACTCAAAGCCAATTGGGACTATGGTCCGATTAAGGGCAATGGCCATGTTTGCAAGTTAGCATCATGTTGTTAATAACCCATGTCTTTCTACCATTTATGGTTTTATCTGTTTAAGTGTCTGTTTATCTGATTGTGTCCTTGAGCCCTTTACCTATATATGCAATAAATCCTTTCTAAAAGGTGTTTTTCCCAATAAAATGAAAATGGCTAAGGTGGTTCCAATCTATAAAAATGGTGACAAATATATGGTATCAAATTATAGACCTGTGTCTTTGCTACCTCAATTTTCTAAAATACTTGAAAAGCTATTTGTGAATAGACTTGATGACTTCATTGAGAAATATGAGTTATTGAATGATCATCAATATGGGTTTAGGAGTAATCGATCGACATCTTTAGCGGTGATGGATTTTGTAGAAAATATAGCAACAGCAATAGATAAGAAACTACACACTGGGTGTATTTATTGATTTACGTAAAGCGTTTGATACAATTGATCATTCCTTACTTTTGCAGAAATTGGAACGTTATGGTATAAGAGGCGTCACACAAAATTGGTTGGGAAGTTATTTAAGTAATAGGTTTCAGTATGTAAAAATTAATAATGCTGAATCACAGCTCAGAAGAGTAACATGTGGTGTTCCACAAGGTTCGGTATTGGGACCTAAGTTATTTATACTTTATTTAAATGATATTTGTAAAGTATCCAATATGATGAAGTTCGTTACGTTTGCGGATGATACAAATGTATTTTGTTCAGGGAATAATATAAAAAGAACTATTGAAAATAGCAGAAAGAGAATTGATAGTGCAAAAAAAATGGTTTGATATCAATAAATTATCCCTTAATGAAAATAAAACAAAATTTATGGTGTTTGGTGGTGACAGGGTTAATTGTGAAATAAAATAGAATTTAAATGGAGTTGAAATTGAAAGAGTATATCAAACAAAATTCCTGGGAGTGATAATAGATCATAAACTTTGTTGGAAGCCACATATAGAATACATCAAACGGAAATTATCTAAATCCATTGCTATTCTTTACAAAACAAAGGATCTGTTGAATAAGAAGTGTTTGTATATATTGTATTGTTCGCTTATAATGCCATATATATCATATTGTGTTGAAGTTTGGGGAAATGTATATAAAACAAATATAGACCCTATAATTAAACTCCAGAAAAGAGCTATTAGAATAATACATAAAGCTTCTTACCGTGAAACTACAAATCCATTATTCATAAAGTCTTAAAATTTTAATATTGTCTTAAAACCTTAAAATTTTTGGATATTGTGCAAGTAAAGACATTAGAAATACTTTTCCGAGTTAGGAATAAAAGCCTTCCTGTTAGTATTCAAAAAATATTAAATTAAGCGAAGGACATTATAATTTAAGAGGGTTGTGAATTTTTGAAACATGTAAAGTGAGAACCAATGTAAAATATAGATGCGTCTCAGTTTTGGGAGTCAAATTATAGAACAGGCTTAGTGATGAGTTGAAATTTTGTAGCTCTGTCGAGTTTCAAAAAAGCCTTAAAATGTAAAATAATTAAGGATTATAATGTAAAATTATTCAAATGTAAAATAAGTAAGGATTACAATTTAGAGTAAATTTTATTTTTTTCTTTCCTTTGTAATGCTGATATTCTGGGTTATCTTATCTTATGGATTGTATAGGATAGGCAAAAATAAGCGTTGTGGCTTCAGCCTATTCCTTTTTCGGTCATTGATTATGTGAACGTTGTGTGAAATGGATACAGTGTTGGTTCATATTCACACAGATTGTAAAGTTTTGTTCTTTTTAATGTATGACCGAAATAAACTATTCATTCATTCATTCACTCATTCAATCAAGTGTTTCACACACAGATTGGGTTACTGCATGAAACCACATAGCTTTAATGGCTTCACATAGTCACTCACGTGACTTCGAAATAAAATAGAAAGATTATACGAAAACTTACCGTTTGAGGATTGATCTGTATTTTATGAGAAGTTGAAGTGGGGAAATACGTGCCCTCCACTCCCAACCCTGATTCTCATAAAGATCATCCGGTAAGTCTAGGGTCGTTAATCTTTCTATAGTTTAAGTCCTGCAACTGGTCCGTGGTTTCATACAGTTGCTCTGAAGATTGAAGGGCATGTGGGCTGCCGGGCTCTTCACATAATCCCTCACTTCAATTTCTCATAAAATAAAGATCAAACTTCAAACGGTAAGTTTTCGTTTAATCATTCTATTTTTGGGTCTTCAATTCATGGTTGAAAGATGCAAAAAGTTGGGTTTACAAGTGAAGCTTTGACAACCCTATTTTAAAAGAATTGTAATTTAAAAGGGGTCGGTAGTTGCTGTAAACAAGTTCATGTGGAAGAATAAGCAACGGTTAAACAAGCCAATTTATTTCATTTGAAGTGAAGATGCAATTTGTCCAATTTAAACAACTTTGCCTGAACCATGGATATTTGCCCAGCCTCAAAGATTTACTTTTTCTCACCCCATCAACAAAAAAAGCATAATTATTCCAAAACTGAATAGATTATTCCACAGAGGCATCGTTTAAGACTCGGCTGTACGCTGTTCTGTATCCAACATTCCTAAAGCACTACCATAATTACCTTGTTTAAGAAACAAATGCAGATGCTAGAAGCTGCTTCCCCTCTCAATGATTGGTCGCATCAATGCTATTAAAATGGTTGCACTTCCAAGATTTTTGTATCTTTTCCAAAACCTTCCTGTCTACTTACCTTTGTCTTTTTTCAAACAACTGGATTTGGTTATACTCTCATTTGTCTGGGCAGACAAATCCCCTCGCATTGCTAAAGCCCACCTACAGAAAAATGTGGACGGGGTGGCCTTGGCCTTCCGGTACTGAAGCATTACTACTGGGCTGCAAATGCGAGGGCTCTCACTTTCTGGCAGTGGGGCTTTCCTGATGTTTCCGCACTCTGGCTAAAAATTGAATGCATGTTTGTTTCAGAGACCTCTCTCCCAGTGTTGCTCTTTTTCGGAGCACAGGTTCCCTACAAATTAGTTGGCCATAACTTCATTCTCAGAAACTCCGTAAGGATTCTGAATTTAAAAAAAAAAAAATTTGGATTGGTAAATATCTCAGTGTATACCCCTATAGTACACAATCACTTGTTCAAACCGACACTGATGGTAGAGTGTTTCTGGACTGGAGGGGGAAGGGGCTGTGTTGTATTGATGATCTCTACATAGATAATAAATTTGCCTCATTTTTTCAGCTCCAAACTAAATATCGCCTTCCTCAACAACACTTCTATCGCTACCTTCAAGTCAGGCATTTTGTACGGGAGCGTATCCCAGAATTCATAGTCAAACCAAAAAGTCACATTCTTTATGATCTACTTCTCTCACATCCTGACTCTAAACACTTGATCTCCCGCTTTGTCACTGCCTTTACGACACCAGTTGAAGCTGGTCCACTCAGGGAGGCCTGGGCTGCAGAATTGGGCACTCCTGTGTCAAATGAACTGTGGGAGGAAGGTTTGTCCGGTATACAGAGTTGCTCTGTTAGTTCTAGATACAGATTAATTCAATTTAAAGTCTTGCATAGACTACATCATTCTAAAACCAAACTTAACAAGATTTTTGAATCGGTTTCCTCCATGTGTGACAGATGTGGTACTGCAGAAGGATCACTATCACATTTATTTTGGCACTGTCCAGTATTAAGTAATTTCTGGAGTGACATATTTAACTGTCTTTCCAAACAATGTTGAATAAATATTCTGCCTGATTGTAATCTGGCTATTTTTGGTTGCTCTGACAATACAAGGGCCCTTCCTTCCCACCAGAAGCAGATTCTTAGAGCAGGTATGGTTGCAGCTAAAAAAATAATATTACTGAATTGGAAGTCCCCACTCTTCCCATGTTTTAAGAGGTGGCTCAACGAAATGCTTTCTATTGCTAAGATGGAACAGATTCGTTTTAACAAAGGGAATTTACAACATTATTTTTTGAAGGTGTGGAAACCATTTTTGATTTTGCTTGAAGAGGCATAATTGTTTGATCTGTTTATTTTGCAGCTGTGCTATGTCTTTAATCTGAGCGAACTTTGATCTTGCACTCTGATTGATATTCTGGCTGCCCCCCACTCGTTTTTTTTTTGGGTTTTTTTGTTTCTTTAATTGGTGTTTTTTGTTTTCTGTCTATTGTGTGTTCGTTATGAAAAAAAATAAAAAATGAAGCTGTACAATAATTGTATAATGGTAGATGCCGAGCGATTTATCCTTATACAATTGCTTCCAATAAAAATAAATTAATTAACATTTTTTTTTTTTTTAACACATTTTTTTAAAATAAATAAATAAAGGTCAGCTGGAAGTTCTAAAATTTACCCGTATTTACTATGTTACTATGTTACTTCGTTATTGGTGTTTTGTGATTTCACACCGCTGCTTTGAAGATTGACGCGCATGCGCCCTGACGGGTCTTCTTCACGTAATCACCAACGTAACTCCTCATAAAATAAAGATCAAACTTCAAACTGGTAAGTTCTCATTTAATCTTACTATTTCCCCTGCAACCACAGGAGATGCAACACCTGTCCCTACACAATAGACAATAGGTGCAGGAGTAGGCCATTCCTGCCTTCTCCCCATATCCCCAGACTCCACTATCTTTAAGAGCCCTATATAGCTCTCTAGAAAGTATCCAGTGAACTGGCTTCCACTGCCCGCTGAGGCAGAGAATTCCACAGACTCACAACTCTCTGTGAGAAAAAGTGTTTCCTCGTCTCCGTTCTAAATGGCTTGGATCTGGACTCCCCCAACATCGGGAACATGTTTCCTGCCTCTAGCGTGTTCAAACCCTTAACAATCTTATATGTTTCAATAAGATCCTCTCTCATCATTCTAAACTCCAGAGTATACAAGCCCAGCTGCTCCATTCTCTCAGCATATGATAGTCCCGCCATCCCAGGCATTAACCTGTAAACCTACGCTGCACTCCCTCAATAGCAAGAATGTCCTTCCTCAAATTAGGGGATCAAAACTGCACACAATACTCCAGGTGTGGTCTCACTAGGGCCCTATACAACTGCAGAAGGACCTCTTTGCTCCTATACTCAACTCCTCTTGTTATAAAGCTGCCCCCTCCCCCAACCCTGCATTCTCATCGCATCATCCTCACAGTTCACACTGCCACCCAGCTTTGTGTAATCTTCAAATTTGCTAATGTTACTTTGAATCCCCTCATTAAAATCATTGATGTATATTGTAAATAGCTATGGTCCCACCACCGAGCCTTGCGGTACACCACTAGTGACTGCGTGCCATTCTGAAAGGGACCCATTAATCCCTACTCTTTGTCTCCTGTCTGCCACCCAATTTTCTATCCATGTCAGCACTCTAGCCCCAATATCATGTGCCCTAACTTCACCCACTAATCTCCTATGTGGGAACTTATCAAATGCTTTCTGAAATTCCAGGTACACTGGCTCTCCCTTGTCAATTTTCCGAGTTACATCCTCAAAAAATTCCAGAAGATTAATCAAGCATGATTTCCCCTTCGTAAATCCATGCTGGCTTGGACCGATCCTGTTACTGCTATCCAAATGTGCCGCTATTTCATCTTTCATAATTGACTCCAGCATCTTTCCCACCACCGATATCAGGCTAACTGGTCTATAATTCCCTGTTTTCTCTCTCCCGCCTTTCTTTAAAAAGTGGGATAACATTAGCTACCCTCCAATCCACAGGAACTTCAGTTCCTCCATCACCCCAGATCTTCTGGCCATTAGTACATCACAAAGATTGTTTGTGTCCTCCTTAGTTAAGATGGATCCAAAGTACCTGTTCAACTCATCTGCCATTTCCTTGTTCCCCATAATAAATTCACCTTTTTCAGTCTTCAAGCGTCCAACTTTGGTCTTTACTAATTTTTTCCTCTTCACATACTTAAAGAAGCTTTTACTATTCTCCTTTATATTCTTGGCTAGCTTACCTTCGTACCTCATCTTTTCTTCCTGTATTGCCTTTTTAGTTATCTTCTGTTGCTCCCTAAACATTATCCAATCCTCTTGCTTCCTGCTCATCTTTGCTACGTTGTACTTCTCTTTTATTTTTAAACAGTCCCTGACATCCCTTGTCAGCCATGGTCGCCCCTTACTCCCCTTGGAATCTTTCTTCCTCTTTGGAATGAACTGATCCTGCACCTACTGTATTATTCCCAGAAATACCTGCCATTGTTGTTCCACTGTCATCCCTGCTAGGGTATCCTTCCAGTCAACTTCGGGCAGCTCCTCCCTCATGGCTCCATAGTCCCCTTTATTCAACTGTAACACTAACACCACCAATTTACCCTTCTCCCTCTCCAATTGTGGATTGAACCTGACCATATTATGGTCACTACCTAATGGCTCCTTAACCTCAAGTTCCTTTATCAAATCCGGTTCATTACATAACACTAAATCCAGAATTGCCTTCTCCCTGGTAGGCTCCAATACAAGCTGCTCTAAGAATCCATCACAGAGGCACTCCGCAAACTCCCTTTCTTGGGGTCCAGTATCAACCTGATTTTCTCAGTCTACCTGCATGTTGACTGTACATAAATCTCACAATTCCTTAGTTCTATCCACACTGACTCCACATCTCCTGTTTCAGTGTCACCCCTTGCAAGGGACTGAATTCCATTCGTCACCAACAGAGCTACCCCACCCCCTCTGCCCACCTGTCTGTCTTTTCGATAGGAGGTATATCCTTGAATATTCAGTTCCCATCCCTGGCCCTCTTGCAGCCATGTCTCTGTAATTCCCACAACAAGCCGTGCGTAAGAGTTTAGTTTTAGTTTTAGTGATGCAGAGTGGAAACAGGCCCTTCAGCCCATTTAGTCTGCGAAGAATATTTAAAATAAAAAGGCTGTTTAAAGTTCATAAGCTGGAACTTTAAAATAAAAAAAATCGAATTTGAAGGAAAAGTGAAGAATTATAATGAAAATGTTCCCAAGAGCTGGTGTCATTCCGGGGAGCACTCGGTAATTTTGATAACCAATTCGACAGAGATTTTTGGGTCTTCAATTCATGGTTCAAAGATGCAAAAAGTTGGGTTTACAAGTGAAGCTTTGACAACAATTTTAAAATAATTTTAAATTAAAAGGAGTCTGTAGTTGCTGTAAACAAGTTCATGTGGAAGAATAAGCAGCAGTTAAACAAGCCAATTTATTTCATTTGAAGTGAAGATGCAATTTGTCCAATTTAATCTAGTTAGCCTGACCCATGGATATTTGCCCAGCCTCAAAGATTTACTTTTTCTCACCCCATCAACAAAAAAAGCATACTTAGTCCAAAACTGAATAGATTATTCGACAGAGGCATAGTTTAAGACTCGGCTATATGCTATTCTCTATTCAATATTCCTAAAGCACTACCATAATTACCTTGTTTAAGAATGAACTGCAGATGCTGGAAAAATCAAAAGAAGACAAAAATGTTGGGGAAACTCAGTGGATGAGGCAGCATGCACCTAGATGCTGCCTCACCTGGTGAGTTTCTCCAGCATTTTTGTCTACCATAATTAACTCACTCCCTTCACCCAGGAGGTGGGTATATGGAACAAGCTGCCCAAGGAAGTAGTGGAGGCTGGTACAATGGCATTTAGAAGACATTTGGACAGGACTATTTGGACTAATTGTCTGTTTCTCTAATATATACTGAACTTTTTTTGCTGTTTAGTATGGGTTTTACAGTGCAATATGTTTACATATCCGTTGTGCTGCTACGTAACCCGCTCCATGACACACTGAGGAGCACCTTCAGCAACAGACGAGTTCCTCCAAGAAGCAGCACAGAACGCCACAGGAAATTCTTCTTCCCCATGGCTATCAAACTGTATAACTCCACCCCCTTCTGTCGTGGGGTAGACTGACTACCCCCCCTCTTCCTCCCCAATCTTTGCACATCCCCAATCCTTTCCACTAGTCACTTTAATTTAATGTTTCATGTTTTGTTTAGTTTAGTTGAAAGATACAGCACGGAAACAGGCTCTTTGGCCCACCAGGTCCTCACCAACCAGCGATCCCCGCACATTAACACTAACCCGCGATCATCCCGTACACTAGCACTACTCCACACACTAGGGACAATTACAATATTACTGAAGCCAATTAACCTACAAACCTGTACGTCTTTGGGGTGTGGGAGGAAACCGAAGATCTCGGGTAAACACCCACGCAGGTCACGGGGAGAACGTACAAACTCCGTATAGGCAGCACCCGTAATCAGGATCGAACCCGGGTCTCCGGCGATGCATTCGCTGTAAGGCAGCAACTCTACCGCTGCGTCACCGTGACCACCTTTATCTTGTGTTTTATGACTGTTGGCAGATCAATTTCCCTCCTGGGATAGATAAAGTTCTATCGTATCGTAAGTCAGTATTTAATTGTTCATTTTGGGACAAATGACAATAAAACACTCTTGACTCTTGACAGGTACATGGATAGGATAGGTATGGAGAGATATGGAGCAAATGCAGGTAGGTGGGACGTGTATATGGAGCATCTTGGTCAATGTGGGCAAGACAAAATGTGCAGGAACAGCAGATGCTGGTTTGCACTGAAGATAGACACAAAATGCTGGAGAAACTCAGCGGGACAGGCAGATTACAACTCAGCGATATGAATATTGATTTCTCCGACTTCAAATAACCCTTGCTTTCCCTCTCTCTCTATCCCGCCCCCACCCTAGTTCTCCAACTAGGTTCACTGTCCTGTGAAACGTTACCTATCCATGTTCTCCAGAGATGCTGCCTGACCCGCTGAGTTACTCCAGCACTCTGTGAAATGTCACCTATCCGTGTTCTCCAGAGATGCTGTCTGACCCGCTGAGTTACTCCCGCACTCTGTGAAACATCACCTATCCGTGTTCTCCAGAGATGCTTCCTGACATTTGTTGTTTCACGTTGGGACCCTCCCGGTTTGAGTGGCCAGTGGAGTAGAGAAGCCAAGACAGTTGTTGCACCAACAGTGGATATTAAAAGGTCCAAAGAGGGTAGAAGGCTGGGTAGGGAAATTGTCGACACCATTGATGTAGATGATCCTTACAGCTGCAGTAAGTGTTTGAAGCTAGCGGAACTCGAGCTCCGCATTGATGAGCTGGAGACCCAACTTCATACGCTGCGGTGCATCAGGGAGGGGGAGTATTACCTGGATGTTTTGTGCCAGGGGATGGTCACACCGACCAGTTTAACTAATTCAGTAGTTAGTGAGCAGGGAAAGGAAGGTGTGGCCATAAGCGAGGCAGGTAGGGGGAACCAGGAGGAGATGCGGCAGGAGCCACAGCCCTTGTCCCTGACGAGCATGACCGAGGCTCTTACTCAATGTGAGGACGGGATCAGGGGCTGTGGGAGGGATGAGCAACCTGGCTGCAGCACCGTGGATCAGGGGGTCATTCAAGAGGGGGGAGTTAGAAGAAATGCCGTGGTGATAGGGGATAGTATTATTCGGGGGGTAGATAAGGTTCTCTGCGGCCAGCAGAACATGTCCCGAAGGCTGTGTTGCCTACCCGGTGCTAGGGTTAAGGATATCTCTGCGATGCTGGAGAGAAATTTGCAGAGTGAGGGGGAGGATCCAGTGGTCATGGTCCATGTGGGGACCAATGACATAGGAAGGACGAGGAAGGAGGATCTGCTGAACGAGTTTGAGCAGTTAGGGAATAAATTAAAAAGCAGAACCTCAAGGGTACTGATCTCCGGATTGCTACCTGAGCCACGGGCCAAATCGGCGAGGGTACGAAAAATTAAAAAGCTGAATTTTTTTCTTGGGCCACTGGCACCAGTACTGGGACAGGGGGGATCTGTTCTGTAAGGACGGACTTCACCTGAACGGTGCTGGGACTGGGGTCCTGGCAAATCATATAACTAGGGCAGTAGAGAGGTCTTTAAACTAAGTAGCGGGGGGGAGGTATCAAGGGGGGTAATAACGGCAGGGGTAGAGGAAATAGAGCAGGGTATCAGTGGGGAAACGGAAAATCAAAATGTGACAGGAGGATCCAGAATGTGTGAAGATAAAGCTCTAGATGTAAAAGGGGCAAAAACAGAAAGGAAGGGTAGTAAAAATCATCTGAAAGTGCTGTATCTAAATGCACGGAGTATTCGAAATAAGATAAATGAATTAACGGTGCAATTAAGTACATATAGTTATGATATCGTGGCCATTACGGAGACATGGCTGCAAGGGGATCAGGATTGGGAGTTAAATATAGAGGGGTACTCGACAATTAGAAAAGATAGACAGGAAAGAAAGGGCGGAGGGGTGGCCCTTTTAATAAGGGAGGGAATAACGGCAATAGAGAGGAAGGATATTGCGTTGAAGGATCAGGATAGTGAAACAGCTTGGGTACAGATAGAGAATAACAAGGGGAAAAAAACACTAGTGGGTGTAATTTATAGACCTCCAAATAGCTGTGACGCTGTTAGTCAGAACATAAATCTGCAAATAGTTGACGCATGTAAAAAGGGAACTGCTGTAATCATGGGGGACTTCAATTTTCATATTAATTGGGCAAACCAAACTGGGCAGGGTAGACTAGAGGAAGAGTTTATAGAATGTATTAGAGACGGGTTCCTAGAACAGTATGTCACAGAACCGACAAGGAGGGAGGCAATCTTGGATCTGGTCCTGTGTAATGAAGCAGGATTAATTAAAAATGTCATAGTTAGGGACTCGTTGGGAACAAGTGACCACAATATGGTCGAATTCCATATTCAAATAGAAGGAGAGCAGGTTGAAACTCAGGCTAGGGTACTTAGTCTAAATAAAGGGGATTATGAAGGTATGAGGACTGAGCTGATCAAAGTTGACTGGGATAGCAGACTCAAGAATAAGACGGTACATGAGCAGTGGTGTACGTTTAAGGATCTACTGTATAACCTTCAAGAAAAATTTATTCCTATGAAGAAAAAAAGGGGTAAGGGAAAGAACAGTCAGCCATGGCTCAGTAAAACTATAAAGGATAGTATTCGGCTGAAGGCAAGGGCATATAAGGTAGCTAGAGATAGTGGGAGGGTAGAGGATTGGGAAGCATTTAAAGGTCAGCAAAAAATAACTAAGAGATTAATTAAGACGGGGAAAATAGACTATGAAAGGAATTTAGCGAACAACATAAAAACTAATAGTAAGAGTTTTTATAGCTATATAAAAAGAAAAAGGGTGGCTAAGGTGAACGTTGGTCCATTGGAGGGTGAGACTGGAGAGTTGTTGGTGGGGAACATGGAAATGGCAAAGGCATTAAACGAGTATTTTGTATCAGTCTTCACCATAGAAGACACAAAAAATATTCCAACGCTGGATAAACAGGGGGCGGTAGGAATGGAGGAGCTAAATACTATTAAGATCACCAAGGAGGTGGTATTAGGGAAATTAATGAGACTGAAGGAGGATAAATCCCCTGGGCCTGATGGATTACATCCAAGGGTCTTGAGGGAGATAGCGGTGGGGATTGTGGATGCATTGGTGATAATTTTCCAAAACTCCCTGGAGGCAGGAACGGTCCCAGTGGATTGGAAAATGGCCAATGTAACACCTATATTTAAAAAAGGAAGTAAACAGAAGGCGGGTAACTATAGACCGGTTAGTCTAACATCGGTGGTGGGTAAAATGTTAGAGACAATTATTAAAGAAACACTAACGGGGCACTTGGATAAACATGACTTCATCAGACAGAACCAGCATGGTTTTGTGAAGGGGAAGTCCTGTTTAACGAATCTGCTCGAATTCTTTGAGGAAGTAACAACCCGGGTGGATAAAGGGGAACCGGTGGATGTGGTATACTTGGACTTCCAAAAGGCTTTTGACAAGGTGCCACATAAGAGACTATTGCTAAAAATAAAAAATTATGGGATTGGGGGTAATATATTAGCATGGGTAGAGGATTGGCTAACAAATAGGAAGCAGAGAGTGGGGATAAATGGTTCATACTCGGGATGGCAACCGGTAACTAGCGGGGTTCCGCAAGGGTCGGTGCTGGGACCCCAGTTGTTCACAATTTATATAAATGATTTGGAGGAGGGAACCAAGTGTAATATATCAAAATTTGCAGACGATACAAAAATGGGAGGAAAAGTAGGGGATGAGGAGGATAGGAAGAGTCTGCAAAAGGATATAGATAAGCTAGGTGAGTGGGCAACAACTTGGCAGATGAAATTTAATACTAATAAATGTGAAGTCATTCACTTTGGGGAAAAAAAATGATAGGGCAAGTTATTTTCTAAATGAGGTGGAGCTGCGTTGTAATGCAACGCAAAGGGATCTAGGGGTAGTAGTACATGAATCACTAAAAGTTAGTATGCAGGTGCAGCAAGCAATCAGGAAGGCCAATGGAGTTTTGGCCTTTATTGCTAGGGGGATTGAGTATAAAAACACGGAGGTCTTGCTGCAGCTGTACACAGTATTAGTGAGACCACATTTGGAATACTGTGTACAGTTCTGGGGTCCATACTTAAGAAAGGATGTACTGGCCCTGGAGGCAGTGCAGCGAAGGTTTACAAGATTAATTCCTGCAATGAGGGGATTGACATATGAGGAAAGGTTAAGTAGGCTGGAACTCTACTCTTTGGAGTTTAGAAGAATGAGAGGCGATCTCATTGAAACATATAAGATCGTGAGGGGCCTTGATCGGGTGGATGCACCGAGGATGTTCCCAATGATCGGGGAAACTAGAACTAGGGGACATAGTTGTAGAATAAGAGGGGGCTCTTTTAAAACTGAGATGAGGAAGAACTTCTTCACCCAGAGGGTGGTTAATTTATGGAATTCACTGCCCCAGGGAGCAGTGGAAGCAGAAACATTAAATATATTTAAGTCTAAAATAGATGTTTTTTTAGCTGCCAAGGGGATAAGGGGCTACGGGGAGAGGGCAGGGATATGGACCTAGGTATGGTTAGTATAGTAAGACCTGAGTGATCTCCTGGACAAGTGTCGATCGCCTGGATTGGGGTCGGAGAGGAATTTCCCGGATTTTTTTCCCGAATTGGACCTGGGTTTTTATCCGGTTTTTTGCCTCCCCCAGGAGATCACGCGGTTCTTGGGGTGGAGAGGGGTGATAGCGATATAAAGGGGAGGGTAGTGTCTTGTGTTCTGTGTCTTGTGTCTACTGTTTGTGGGTAAGGGTGTCTGTTTAGTGTTCAGCCATGAGCGAATGGCGGTGCGGGCTCGATGGGCCTGGTGGTCTACTCTCGCACCTACTTTCTATGTTTCTAGGGGGGAGGCTGGGTTGGGGGGGGAGGGAGGGAAGAGTTTGGGGAATGTTGGAGACTGAAGACAGGGTTGTCACTGGATGGATAGGATTCTCTCCCATAAAGAAAAGCTCAGAGGTGGCAGAAGAGCCCTACGTCCCTATGTTCCCAATGTAGGGGGAGTCCAGAACCAGGGGTCACAGTTTAAGAATAAGACTGAGTCACTCCACCTTTTATCTTGGTCTATTAACAGATTCAGATCTACCTTAGATCTCCTCTTGTAAGTCTGCGTGGCCCTCTCCTTTTTCACCGGCATTCTCGAAACTCCTTGCTTGGGTTATTGATCCACACCGTGAAGGTTAGAGCTTCCACCTCTAGTAGCTGCCAGCTGTTTCTATGCCTGGCAGAAGGGGTATGGTGTACCCACTTCAAGTTGACAGATGAAATGGAGCCAGTTTGCCAAGTTGACTGATGAAATGGAGCCTGTCTCTCATGGTTACGGATGCAGTTCACTGTGAGGTCACCGGACAGGCACATTATGAGGTCACCTCTCATTATGATGGTTTATAAACTTGCGATCTTATGAATGGAAGGCAGGCCCAGAAGGGAATAAATCACTTCACCATATGACCGTCACAGTGGTTATAACCAACTGGACTCAATAGCTAGATACAAGGAATTCAGTTCAGTTGAGTTTATTGTCACGTGTACAGAGAAAAGCGTTTTGTCGCGTGCTAAAAACAGTCAGCAGAAAGACAAGACATGATTACAATCGAGCCATTCACAGTGTATAGATACATGATAAGGGAATAACGTTTAGTGCAAGATAAAGTCAGCAAAGTCCGATCAAGGATAGTCCAAGGGTCACCAATGAGGTAGACAGTAGTTCAGTACTCCTCTCTGGTTGTGGTAGGATGATTCAATTGCCTGATAACAGCTGGGAAGAAACTGTCCCTGATTCTGGAGGTGCGCATTTTAACACTGCTGTACCTTTCCTAATTTGAGGAAGGACATTCTTGCTAATTTGAGGAAGGACATTCTTGCTATTGAGGGAGTGTAGCGTAGGTTCACCAGGTTAATTCCCGTGATGGCGAGACTGACATATGATGAAAGAATGGGGCGACTGGGCTTGTATTCGCTGGAATTGAGAAGAATGAGAAGGGATCTTATAGAAACATATAAAATTCTTAAAGGATTGAACAGGCTAGATGCAGGAACAATGTTCCCGATGTTGGGGGAGTCCAGAACCAGGTGTCACAGTTAAGAATAACGGGTTAGGCCATTTAGGACTGAGATGAGGGATAACTTTTTCACGCAGAAAATCTGTGCAATTCTCTGCCGCAGAAGACAGTAGAGGCCAATACACTGGATGTTTTCAAGAGAGAGTTGAATGTGGCTCTTTGGACTAACGGAATCAAGGGATATGGGGAGATAGCAGGAATGGGGTATTGATTTTGGATGATCAGCCATGATCATATTGAAAGGCGGTGCTGGCTCGAAGGGCTGAATGGCCTACTTCTGCATCTATTTTCTATGTTTCTACGTCATGGTGAGTCCTGCATTCGTTGATGTCTGGTCCTGAAGAAGGGTCCTGCTGAGTTACTCCAGCACTCTGTTCCTTCATGGTCTGGCTGGTGTCTTGCTTATATGAAAGAGCTACATTGCCAATGAACACATAGATACATAGAAAATAGGTGCAGGAGTAGGCCATTCGGCCCTTCGAGCCTGCACCGCCATTCAATATGATCATGGCTGATCATCCAACTCAGTATCCCGTACCTGCCTTCTCTCCATACCCCGTGATCCCTTTAGCAACAAGGGTCACATCTAACTCCCTCTTAAATATAGCCAATGAACTGGCCTCAACTACCCTCTGTGGCAGAGAGTTCCAGAGATTCACCACTCTCTGTGTGAAAAAGTTTTTCCTCATCTCGTTCTTAAAGGATTTCCCCCTTATCCTTAAGCTGTGACCCCTTGTCCTGGACTTCCCCAACATCGGGAACAATCTTCCTGCATCTAGCCTGTCCAACCCCATAAGAATTTTGTACGTTTCTATAAGATCCCCTCTCAATCTCCTAAATTCTAGCGAGTATAAGCCAAGTCTATCCAGTCTTTCTTCATATGAAAGTCCTGACATCCCAGGAATCAGTCTGGTGAACCTTCTCTGCACTCCCTCTATGGCTATAATGTCCTTCCTCAGATTTGGAGACCAAAACTGTACGCAATACTCCAGGTGTGGTCTCACCAAGACCCTGTACAACTGCAGTAGAACCTCCCTGCTCCTATACTCAAATCCTCTTGCTATGAAGGCCAACATACCATTCGCTTTCTTCACTGCCTGCTGCACCTGCATGCCTACTTTCAATGACTGGTGTACCATGACACCCAGGTCTCACTGCATCTCCCCATTTCCTAATCGGCCACCATTTAGATAATAGTCTGCCTTCCCGTTTTTGCAACCAGAGTGGATAACCTCACATTTATCCACATTATACTGCATCTGCCAAACGTTTGCCCACTCACCCAGCCTATCCAAGTCACCTTGCAGTCTCCTAGCATCCTCCTCACAGCTAACACTGCCCCCCAGCTTAGTGTCATCCGCAAACTTGGAGATGTTGCTTTCAATTCCCTCGTCCAGATCATTAATATAAATTGTAAATAGCTGGGGTCCCAGCACTGAGCCTTGCGGTACCCCACTAGTCACTGCCTGCCATTGTGAAAAGGACCCGTTTACTCCTACTCTTTGCTTCCTGTTTGCCAGCCAGTTCTCTATCCACATCAATACTGAACCCCCAATACCGTGTGATTTAAGTTTGTATCCTAATCTCTTATGTGGTACCTTGTCGAAAGCCTTCTGAAATTCCAGATACAACACATCCACTGGTTCTCCCCTATCCACTCTACTAGTTACATCCTCGAAAAATTCTATAAGATTCGTCACACACGATTTAGCTTTCGTAAATCCATGCTGACTTTGTCCAATGATTTCACCACTTTCCAAATGTGCTGCTATCCCATCTTTAATAACTGACTCTAGCAGTTTCCCCACTACCAATGTTAGACTAACTGGTCTGTAATTCCCCGTTTTCTCTCTCCCTCGCTTCTTAAAAAGTGGGGTTACGTTTGCTACCCTCCAATCCTCAGGAACTACTCCAGAATCTAAAGAGTTTTGAAAAATTATCACTAATGCATCCACTATTTCTGGAGCTACTTCCTTAAGTACTCTGGGATGCAGCCTATCTGGCCCTGGTGATTTATCGGCCTTTAATCCATTCAATTTACCCAACACCACTTCCCGACTAACCTGGATTTCACTCAGTTCCTCCATCTCCTTTGACCCGCGGTCCCCTGCTATTTCCGCCAGATTATTTATGTCTTCCTTAGTGAAGACGGAACCAAAGTAGTTATTCAATTGGTCCGCCATATCCTTGTTCCCCATGATCAATTCACCTGTTTCTGACTGCAAGGGACCTACATTTATTTTAACTAATCTCTTTCTCTTCACATATCCATAAAAACTTTTGCAGTCAGTTTTTATGTTCCCTGCCAGTTTCCTTTCATAATCTATTTTCCCTTTCCTAATTAAGCCCTTTGTCCTCCTCTGCTGGTCTCTGAATTTCTCCCAGTGGTATGCTGCTTTTTCTGGCTAATTTGTACGCATCATCTTTTGCTTTGATACTATCCCTAATTTCCCTTGTTATCCACGGATGCAGTACCTTCCCTGATTTATTCTTTTGCCAAACTGGGATGAACAATTTTTGTAGTTCATCCATGCAGTCTTTAAATGCCTTCCATTGCATATCCACCGTCAACCCTTTTAGAACTAATTGCCAGTCAATCTTGGCCAATTCATGTCTCGTACCCTCAAAGTTACCTTTCTTTAAGTTCAGAACCGTTGTTTCTGAATTAACAATGTCACTCTCCATCCTAATGAAGAACTCAACCATATTATGGTCACTCTTGCCCAAGGGGGCACGCACAACAAGACTGCTAACTAACCCTTCCTCATTACTCGATACCCAGTCTAGAATAGCCTGCTCTCTCGTTGGTTCCTCTACATGTTGGTTTAGATAACTATCCCTCATACATTCCAAGAAATCCTCTTCCTCAGCACCCCTGCCAATTTGATTCACCCAATCTATATGTAGATTGAAGTCACCCATTATAACTGTTTTGCCTTTGTTGCACGCATTTCTAATTTCCTGTTTGATGCCATCCCCAACTTCACTACTACTGCTAGGTGGCCTGTACACAACACCCACCAGCGTTTTCTGCCCCTTAGTGTTTCGCAGCTCTACCCATAACGATTCCACATCCTCCAAGCTAATGTCCTTCCTTTCCACTGCGTTAATCTCCTCTCTAACCAGCAACGCTACCCCACCTCCTTTTCCTTTCTCTCTATCCCTCCTGAATATTGAATATCCCTGGATGTTCAGCTCCCAGCCTTGGTCACCCTGGAGCCATGTCACCGTGATCCCAACTATATCATAATCATTAATTGCTATCTGCACGTTCAACTCATCCACCTTATTACGAATGCTCCTTGCATTGAGATACAAAGCCTTCAGGCTTGTTTTTACAACGCTCTTACCCCTTAGCTCCAACTTTGCTGTCAACATGAAACTGTTGACAGTTCACTTCCGGTGGTGCCTGCTTAATCTCGAGCTCCCGATAGCAAGTTTAAAACTAGCCTCCCTTAATTCCCTAATTGCCACATAATTCACAGTTTTCTGTATTGGAATGAGTGGGGGAGCGACAACTAGAAGTCAAAAGAAACGTGACGGACGAGAAAGAAAGAATTCACCGGAGATGGACAAAGCTCAAAGCTCAAAAGATGACTCGGCACAAACCGTGCGCTCAATGCTCCACAATATCAGTAAGGAAATACGTGACTTCAGGGCTGAATATAAAGTGGACTTACATAAATGTAAAGAAGGACTCAAAGAAGACATGAAAGCCGAACTCAAAGATCTGAAGCAAGAAATTTATCATAAACTTTCTGCAAACTCCAAACAAATCCACGCCCACGAAACTAGACTAAACAAAGCAGAGGCACGAATCGAAGAGGCTGAGAATTAGCATGGCTATGAAAAATGTGCTGTTTAAATCTATGAAAAAACAGAACGTCATGCAAGAAAAACTGACTGATTTGGGAGGTCGGTCTAGACAAAATAACATTCGCATCTACGGCATACCCGAAGAGAAAGAAGGCAAATCTATGTCTGAATTTGTGGAGCAACTTTTGAAAACTGAACTCGCAATAACAACAGATACCAACGTACGGATCCAGCGCGTGCACAGAGCTTTGGCTCGCAAACCGGAACGTAACGCACCACCTAGGTCCATAGTGGTAAATCTCCTGGAGTTTAATACCAAAGAAATGGTATTGAAAAAGGCCTGGGGAAAGAAGATAATGATTGACAGCCGATGTCTATCATTTGACCACGACTATGCAACGGAGGTTGTCCACAAGCGCAAGGCATATAAGGGAATAAAGAGGGCCCTGAAGGAGATAGGTGTCCGCTTCCAGACCCCGCTGGACAAGATGCGCATTCACTGGGACTCGGGAACATGCACATATCATAGTGCACAAGACGCAGCGCAGGAGCTGCGGAGGAGAGGCTACTCCGTAGAGACACCAGAATACAGCGCTGAGGAGCCGGCGGACCCAGAAATGGAGCGTCTTCTCCAGGTTTTGATATGGCAGAGAGTTGGAAAGAGGAGCGAAGATGAGAGTGAGACAGCAAGATAGCGACTACAGGAGTCTGAGCAGACCCCATCCAACTAGCTTTTATTGTGTCACGATTTATTTTGGACTAGAAAATAAGTGCTATCGGTTGACGTTGGACGATACTAGGATGCGTGAAATGGAGTGTTTCACCTCTAGTGAGGGGCCCTCTGGGAGGTTTTCCCCTCTACCTGCCAACGGGGACTCAGGGTGGCAAGGAATCACTCTTACTTGGAAGTCAACTGTTTTCACTTTTTTTAAATTTTCTTTATTTGACACATATTGTCCAGATGTTCAGACCTGCACAGTTCTAAATTATCTGGAGATTTATGAATGCAATACAGGATTAGGTAAATTAAATGTCACGTAATACTATTAAATTGGTGTCACTCAATGTAAATGGGATGAATAATCCAGTTAAAAGGAGCAAGGTCCTGGCTAAACTGAAAAAATAAAAGGCTCATGTACTATTTTTACAAGAAACCCACCTGCCTCAACAAGAACATGAGAAATTAAAACGCTTTGGCTTTAGAAATGCATTTTATAGTTCATATAAAACTAACCAAAAGAGGGGAGTGACAAATGCAGTCCAATTTGAATGCTATAAAGAAGTCAGGGACAAAGAGGGAAGGTATGTATTAGTTAAAGGAAAGCTGGAAAACAAAGTAGTGACACTGATCAATGTATATGCCCCCCCAGAGAGTACCAAATATTTTTTCAAAACTCTGTTTGACATTATTGCTTTAGAGACTGAAGGTATTTTGATATGTGGAGGGGACTTCAATGTGATTATGAATCATAATTTGGATACAACAAGCCTAAGAAAAACCAAGATGCATCTGACCAAGTTTATTAACACATCAGTGCAGGAAATGGGCCTAATTGATGTTTGGAGAGAACTTTGCCCTTTAGAAAGGGACTACACACACTATTCAGTACCTCATTCAGTCTACTCCAGGATTGACCACTTTTTAATGAATACGGGTGAAAGCCACAGGATCACAGAGTGTAAAATCAGGGTGGCAGATGTATCTGATCACAGTGCGATCAACTTGACAGTACACCTGAATAGTAGAAAAAGAAATACTGTTTGGAGGTTCAATGTGGGTATTTTGAATAATAAGGCAAATGTGGAACAAATAAGGGAAGAGATAAAAAGGTACATAGAAGAGAATGATAATGGGGATGTGGATCCTGTAATATTGTGGGATGCTATGAAGGCAGTTATACGTGGAAAGCTGATCGCCCTGACATCATCACAAAAAAAGGCCCGGCTAGCTACGTATGAACATAAAGTAGAAAAATTGAAAGAATTGGAGAAAAAACATAAAAACATACAGGAGCAGTTGGTACTAAAACAGATTAAGGAAATAAGGGGGGAGATAGATGAGATCCTCAGGGGAGATATGGGGAAAAAAGGCACGATTTGTAAAGCAGACCTATTATGAAGCAGGTCCAAAAGCAACTAGACTCCTGGCCAGACGCCTGCGTAAACAGCAGGCCTCTAATACAATTCATAAAATAAGAGATCCTAAAACCAATCAATTATCACATGAGCCAGATGAGATAAAGAATATTTGAAGAGTACTATAAGCAACTTTATTCTAAACTGCCATCAGCTGACGAAAGGACAATGAGAAGTTTTCTTAACTCACTCGACCTGCCATCCATTGGTGAGACACAGAATAATACCATTACGTCACAATTTACGGTTAAGGAGCTGGAAGCTGCAATCAGTAGACTTAAGGCTAGTAAATCACCAGGCAGCGATGGGTTTCCACCAGAATGGTACAAGGCCTTTAAGAAAGAGCTAACACCTCTGCTCCTGTCTTACTTTAACTGGACCCTTAAAGAGGGCAGGGCTCCCCCATCATGGAAGGAAGCAATTATTACCATTTTACCTAAGGAAGGCAAAGACAAAGAGCAATGTAAAAAATTCAGACCAATCTCAATTGTAAATGTAGACTACAAACTATTTACCTCAATCATTTGCAAAAGACTCGAGACTTTTGTACCAGATCTGATTAATGAAGACCAAACTGGATTTATTAGGGGGGCGTCAAACACAGGACGATATTAGAAGAACCCTCCACATTGTGGATAATGCTAAAAAAAAAGGATACAAATATGGTCCTGGTCAGTTTAGAAGCAGAAAAAGCCTTTGATGGTGTTAGTTGGGTATTTTTATATGAAGTACTGAGGAGATTTGGTCTCAATGAAGATGCAATTTGGTGTATTAAAACAATATATCAGCAGCCTACAGCTAGGATTAAGGTAAATGGAAACCTATCAAAAAGGATCCAGTTAGAGAGGGGCACAAGACAAGGATGCTGTCTTTCTCCGACTCTCTTTGTTTTGTATACTGAACCCTTAGCACAAGCAATAATGCAGAGAGAAGACCTGCAGGGTGGTCAAAATAGGGGGGGGGGGGAAACATATCATTGGTCTTTTCGCTGATGATGTCATTATTTTTCTTGAACGACCAGATATATGTCTCCCAAATCTAATGAACCTATTTGAAACATATGGATACTACTCAAGGTATGAACTGAATATAACAAAAACACAAATTATTTCATTCAATTATTCTCCATCACAACAAATCAGAGACGCATATAATCTGAAATGGAATTCTAAAACGATGCAGTATCTTGGTGTAACTATAACCAAAACACTTTCCAACATGTTTGAAACTAATTACAACAAAATTGAAGAAAACATCACAAAGGATGTTGAAAGGTGGTCGACCCTTCCTCTAGACTTCACTGCCAGAACACAAACGGTAAAAATGAATATCCTACCTAAACTACTATATTTATACCAATCTCTCGCAATTAATGTTCCCCGAGACAAATTCATAGCCTGGGATAAGATGATCTCTAGATTCATTTGGAATAGCAAAAAACCAAGAATAAAATTAACAACACTGCAACTGCCGAAAAGCAAGGGTGGATTGGCTTTACCAAATCTGAGGAAATACTTTTATGCAGCTCAACTCAGACCTCTGGCATGTTGGTGTAGACCTGATTATGAATCTCAATGGAAAGAAATGGAAAGGGAGATACAGGGTTACCAGACCCAGATTTTGGTGGGAGACAAATATCTGAGAGGGGCTTTGAGACATGCTATGGTTCCAATAGTAGCATTTTCGTTAGAAATATGGAATGTTATAGTGGAAAAATACAAATTAAAAAGAGGGGTTCACGCATTGAAGTGGTTCGCATATGACTCAAAGTTTAAGCCAGGGATGTATGATTCAAGATTCAAAGAATGGGCACAAAAAGGCATAACGGCAATGTATAGTTTCAGAAAATGGTGAGTTTATGAGCTTCCAAGATTTAAAGTCAAAGTATGGTCTCGAAAACAAAGATTTTTTTAGATACTTGCAATTAAGAGACTACTTTGCAAAAGAGATAAGGCCAGAACTAGATGAAACTTCAAATAATGTGATCAAGGTGATTGTGGATGCATAGAAACAGAAGGGGTCTCGGGTCATCTCTGCTTTCTATCAAGCTCTGGTGGGAAGCGGGGGAGATTCAACGCTCTACATAAAAACAAAATGGGAAGCAGAATTATAAATTGAAATAAATTGAAGAATGGTATCAAATGTGTGAAACACAATGTACATCCACAAGCTCACTAGTATGGAGAGAATTTTGCTGGAAGAATCTAACTCGCTTTTTTATAACACCCAAAATAAAAAGCAGACAACTTGCTGTCCAACAACACTGTTGGAGGCTGTGCGGGAGTACGGAGACAGACCACTCGCATATTTTCTGGAACTGTGTAAAGATAAGGCCATATTGGGAAAATGTTAACGCAGTTGTTAAAAATATCTTGGGTTATAAAATCCCAAATACCTGCCCTGTGATGTATCTGGGGCACATTAAAGATATAGTAAAGATAGAAGATACATATTTGATTAAAGTTTTGCTTGTAGCAAGTAAAAAGGCCATTACCAGGCAGTGGCTTAATGAAAAAAGTCCAAAACAGGAACAGTGGTTAGAAATTGTGCGAGACATCTTTAATATGGAGAAACTGACATATTCCTTGAGAGTCAAGGAGAATTCATTTGAGATCAGGGGAAAATGGACCGTTTATTTGAGTCATGACACCAATTAGATAAATGCCGAGTTAGATATGGGAAGATTGTATTATATAGAATTAGATGGTATGTATGTGTGAATATTGAAATATCTCCAGATAACGAATCAATGTAACGTTTTTTTTAAATTTGGTAAGTGAACCACATGGTCTTATCCCATTTTTTTTTTTTAATTTACTTCTTTTTTTACCCCTATCTATTTTTTTTTTAATTTTGATTGTTATTTTTCTTATTTTGTTTTATTTATGGTGATGGTGTTGCACTGTTTTGTATATATGTCTGAAAAATCAATAAAAATGTAAGTGAAAAAAAAAGAAATACGTTAATGAAACCCAAGTGATGGACAAGATAGTGCTTCACAGGAGAAAGTTAAATCTGCATTGAATTAAATCCCACTTGTAGAAACTAGTTCAAGTTCAAGTGAGTTTATTGTCATGTGTCATAGGACAATGAAATTCTTGCTTTGCTTCAGCACAACAGAACATAGAAGGCATTGACTACAAAACAGATCAGTGTGTCCATATATCATTATATAAATATATACACACATGAATAAATAGATTAGATTAGATTAGATTAGATTTTATTCTTGTCATTTGAACCTCAAAGAGGCTCAAACGAAACTCCGTTTCCACAGCCATACAACAAAACAATTCCTACACGACACACAAACAATTCAATTTACAGAAAAACATCCATCACAGTGAATCTCCTCCTCACTGTGATGGAAGGCAAAGTCTTTTCTCTCCCCTGCACCATTTTTCTCCCGATGTTGAAGCCCCAGGTGGGCAATGTTAAGTCCCACGGCCGTTGAGGCCGCGCCGGGCGATGTATGGCCTCGCTCTGGGCCCAAAAGTCACAAAGTTGGAGCCCCCGGCGGGCGCTGGAATGTCCCGCGGCCATTAAAGCCACGCCGGGCGATTTACGGCCCCGCTCCGGGTTGTTCCAACCCCGCGACACGGGCGGGAGAAGTTGTGTTGCGGGATCTCCGGAAAGCGGTCTCTCACCCGGACCCGCGAGCTCCCGATATCACTGTCCACCGGTCTGCAGCTTGAGCTCCGGAGGCGGGCCGCAGCAGCGAGCCACCACCGCTCCTCATGCTCCGAGGACGGCCAGCCCCACGATGGTAAGTCCGCAGCTCCGCAGGCTCCGCGACTGGAGCCCCCAGGTCGTCCCGGTCGGAGGCCGCTCCACGGAGCTAGGCCCCAACGACAATGGAGACCCGACAGGGAAAAAGTCGGGTCTACCGTACAGGGAAGAGATTTTTTAAAGTTTCCCACTCCCCCCCCCCCCCCACATATACACAGTTAAAAACAGTATAAAAAACCCCACAAACAACTACATTTAACGAGCCAAAATTTAAAAAAAGGCAAACGGACTGCAGTAGAGCTGCTGCCGTTAGGCGCCGCCTCACCCACAAACTGATCAAGTGCAAATAACAGATAATGGGCTATTAATGTTCATAGTTTTGTCCGAGCCAACTTTAATAGCCTGATGGCTGTGGGGAAGTAGCTATTCCAGAACGTGGTCGTTGCAGTCTTCAGGCTCCTGTACCTTCTACCTGAAGGTAGCAGGGAGATGAGTGTGTGGCCAGGGTGGTGTGGGTCCTTGATGATATTGCCAGCCTTTTTGAGGCAGCGACTGCGATAGATCCCCTCGATGGAAGGGAGGTCAGAGCAGATGATGGACTGGGCAGTGTTTACTACTCTTTGTAGTCTTTTCCTCTCCAGGGCGCTCAAGTTGCCGAACCAAGCCACGATGCAACCGGTCAGCAATCTCTCTTCTGAGCACCTGTAGAAGTTAGAGAGAGTCCTCCTGGACAAACCGACTCTCCGTAATCTTCTCAGGAAGTAGAGGCGCTGATGTGCTTTCTTAATAGTAGCATCAGTGTTCTCGGACCAGGAAAGATCTTCAGAGATGTGCATGCCCAGGAATTTAAAGCTCTTGACCCTTTCAACCATCGACCCATTGATATAAACAGGACTGTGGGTCCCCATCCTACTCCTTCCAAAGTCCACAATCAGTTCCTTGGTTTTGCTGGAGTTGAGGGCCAGGTTATTATCCTGGCAAAATATGGACAGTTGCTCAATCTCTCTTCTGTACTCTGACTCATCCCCATCAGTGATATGTCCCACAACAGTGGTGTTGTCAGCGAACTTGATGATCGAGTTCGCACTATGACCAGCTACGCAGTCATGAGTATAGAGTGAGTACAGCAGGGGGCTTAGCACGCAGCCTTGAGGTGCTCCCGTGCTGATTGTTATCGAGTCTGACACATTTCCACCAATACGAACAGAATGTGGTCTGAGAATGAGGAAGTCGAGGATCCAATTGCTGAGGGATGCGCAGAGACCCAGTTCTGCGAGTTTGGTAACCAGCTTGGAGGGGATGATTGTATTAAATGCCGAGCTGTAATCACTGAATAACAGCCTGACATATGAGTTTTTGTTGTCCAAGTGGTCCAGTGCGGAGTGGAGGGCCAGCGAGATCGCATCCACCGTTGATCTGTTATGGCAGTAAGCGAACTGCAGTGGGTCGAAGTTTTTGTCGAGGTAGGAGTTGATTTGCACCATGATCAACCTCTCAAAGCACTTCATCACCACAGGCGTTAGTCCCACAGGTCGATAGTCATTGAGGCACGTCACCTTGCTCTTCTTGGGTACTGGCATGATTGATGCCCTTTTGAAGCAGGTGGGAACCTCAGACCTCAGAAGTGAGAGGTTGAAAATGTCTGTAAAAACTCCAGCCAGTTTGTCCGCACAGGTTTTTAGAACACGACCAGGTATACCATCAGGTCCAGGCGCTTTTTGAGGGTTCACCCGTCTGAAGGATTTCCTGACGTCGGCCTCTGTGACTGAGACTGAAATGCCATCACAGCGAATGGGAGCTCGGGAAGGGTGCGTAAAACGCGTTGAGCTCATCAGCGAGTGATGTTTCGCCGACATTCGAGCTGCCTCCTGATTTTGCCATGTAGGAGGTCACCCCGCCACAGCTGCCGAACATCTGTCTCATCCTCCAGTTTGGAGCAGAAGTCCCTTTTGGTCTTTTTGATGGCCTTACCAAGGTCGTATCTGGTCTTCTTGTAGACCACTGTATCATCAGACATGAATGCCCGGTGTTTGGTCTTCAGAAGAGTGCGGATCTCAAAATTCATCCAAGGTTTCTGATCGGGAAACACTCGGAAGGTTTTGGTGGGGATGCAGTCCTCCACACATTTCTTAATGAAGTCTGTAACGACTGTGGTGTATTCGTTCAGGTCCGTTGCCGAGTCCTTCAACATTCCCCAGTCTACAGACTCCAAACAGTCCTGGAGTTGTTCCTCTGCCCCTCCCCCCCCCCACCCGACTAGCTCTGCACTGTCCTCACCTCTGGGGGTGCGCTCTTTAATTGCTGCCTGTAGGCAGGAAGAAGCAGCACCGCGGTATGGTCAGATTTACCGAAGTGAGGGCGAGGGATAGAGCGATAGGCATTCTTGATGGTGGTGTAGCAGTGATCGAGGGTGTTTGGTCCTCTGGTGCAGCAGGAGACTTGTTGGTGGAAGTTAGGGAGTGATTTCTTGAGGTTAGCCTTATTGAAGTCCCCAGCAATGGTGGTAAATGCCTCGGGGTAAGACGTCTAGTGTTTGTTGACCACGGCGTGCAGCTCCTCCAGTGCCAGACGGACGTCTGCCTGGGGTGGGATGTAGACCGCGGTCAGGATGATGGAGGTGAATTCCCTTGGGAGGTAGAAGGGACGACACTTCATCGCCAGATGTTCGAGGTGTGGAGAGCAGGAGTTGGACAGGACTGCCACGTCTGAGCACCACGCAGAGTTGACCATGAGGCAGACGCCCCCTCCTCTCCCTTTCCCAGATGCCAGTGTATGGTCCATACGGTGGATGGAGAACCCTTCAGGCTGGACCGCTGAGTTTGGGGAGCTGGGGGTGAGCCATGTCTCTGTAAAACAGAACACAATGCATTCCCTCAGCTCCTTTGATAAAGCAGCCTTGCCCTTAAGTCCTCCACTTTATTTTCAAGGGACTGTACGTTGGCCAGTAGGATAGTAGGGAGAGGGGGCCGAAGTCCCCTCCGCTTCAGTCTGACCTGAAGTCCTGCCCGCCGGCCACGTTTCGGACACAATGGAGGCTTCCTCTTTGTTTCCAGGAACTGAGTTTACTGTACCTGCTGTGTCTGCGGACCTGCGCTGGAACGGGGATTCCTTCACAGACGGCAGCTCCAGCTCCGTAACGTACGGGGTACATTCAAATTCGGCAGCTCCAGCTTCATTGTTCCTGGGAGATCCGGCCCGTGGGCTCTGGAGGTCATCCCGGGGTTCCCAGGTACAGTACCTGGGATCCTCGGTCGGGTCGGTGTTTCGCAGCGAGCGTGTGAAAATTTAAAGTCCGGGGCGGGAGATCGCGAAATTGCGAGAGCCTTGAGGTGCTCAAGCAGCTTGTCTGAAACGGCACCGTTTTCTGCCGTTTTCCTGATCCAGGTTAGTTGAATGAAGTTGTATCTAAGCCTTTTAGGTTCTGGTGCTCTGCAAAAGTTGCCGCAGGTAGGCCATCTTTAGTAAACTAAACTAAAGGAAGATGTTTCCAAAAGTTACGAGCTTGATTCTATTACTCCAGAAGTGAAGGGCAGGCGGGGGAGGGTCTAAGCCAATTACACCCCTTCATTTGATCAACACAGGGGAGAAGGGGTTGGCTTAATCATACTTAGAACTGTCAAGAAATAAAAGGCAAACAATATTAAATCTCAAGTGTTTTCATTTTGAGATACAGTGTGGCAACGGGCCCTTTGGCCCACTGAGTCCACGCCGACCGGCATTCACCTGTATACACGCATCCTACACACTGGGGACTTTTTACCAAAGCCAATTAACCTACAAACCTGCACGTGTTTGGAGTGTGGGAGGAAACCGGAGCACCCGGAGAATACCCACGCGGGTCATGGGGAGAACGTACAAACTCTGTACAGACAGCACCTGGGTTTCCGGCGCTGTGAGGCAGCAACTCTACCGCTGCACACACCCTACCTTGTTGGGGAAAATACTTAAAAAGCAGCAGAACATTTTCGACATTTACCAAATGAGAGTTGTCTATAGTCAAAGTGTGTGTAGTTTGTTCCTGGCACGAAAATAGTTATGCTTTATCAGTTTCATACTTAACTCTATAAACCTAAAGACTCCACTGTTGGAATGTAATTTAATTTTTGACAAATCTGAACACCTTAACAGACAGATATAAAGCACACAGAGGATTACTGGAGTGCATTTTCCCTTTGTGGCCCCTGAGGAATCAGTGGCAGTGGCAGAGGGTTGTTCTGATGTTCTAAGCCATGCCAATCCAGATATGATTGAATGAAGGAGAGGACTTGATAAGCCAAATGGAGAAGGAACAACTCATTGGGTTTTAAATTTTGCAGAGGGCTAACATACAACTCCCTTAGCATCAAGTCAATTGATCGGCACGGTGGCGCAGCGGTAGACTAAGGGTTGCTGCTTTACAGTGCCAGAGACCCGGGTTCGATCCTGACTACGCGTGCTTGTAGTTTGTACGTTCTCCCTGTGACCCTCCCCTTTTTCCCAGGACAGAGATGGAATTCTAGAGGGCATAGCTTTAACGAGAGTGGGGCAAAGTTCAAAGATGAGTGGAGCAAGTTATTAGAGGTTAGAGTGCACCTTGAGTGTGTTGTCAGGGGTGGTGGAGGCAGATACAACAGTGGCATTTAACAGGTTTTTGGAAAGACAGGGAATGGAGGGATAATAATTATGTGCAGGCAGATAAGAGTTGGCAGTGGTGTCATGTTTGGCACAGGCAGTGTGGGCCGAAGGGCCTGTTCCTGTGTTGTACTGTTCTATTATCTATACCTCAGGTTATCAATCTTTAATTTTAACAAATGGGTTTGGTGGGGAAGGGAAGGAAATGAGTTCAGACAAGCTGATTTAGACTTTAGAGATATAGCGTGGAAACATGGCATTCGGCCTTCGGCCCACCGAGACCGCGCCGACCAGCGATCACCCCGTACGCTAGCACTACCATACGCACCAGGGACAATTTACAAATTTTCTGAAGCCAATTAACCTAGAAAACCTGTAGGTCTGTGGAGTGCGGGAGGAAACCGGAGCACCCGGAGAAAACCCACGTGTCACGGGGAGAAGGTACAAACTCCGTACATGCAGCACTCATTGTCAGGATTGACCCCGGGTCTCTCGGCGCTGTAAGGCAGCAACTCTACTGCTGCACCACCGTGCTGCCCAAAAAGTTGCACATCAGATTAGACACGTTAGGAAGGAGAACGTGTACAACATTGTAGATTCAATTGCGGAGTTCGATTACTTCAGGCATATATAAATGCTATACGCAGCTGTTCTTGCGACAATTGTAAAAGGAACCCTAGGAAGGAAAACTAATCATTCACTCTTCCTGCCACCATTAACCTTGGCAACTAGGATAGGATGCACAGGTCAGTGGGGCCGTATGGCCGATTTGCACAAACGAAATGGAGCAGTCTACAGGGTTCACCAAACCTACGAAGTGTCTCCACCCGAAAACTCACCCATTCCTTCTCTCCAGAGATGCTGCCTGTCCCGCCTCAGTTACTCCAGTACTTTGTGTCCATCTCTGGTGTAAACCAGCATCTGCAGTTCCTTCCTACACATTTTGAACGTGGTTTGAATGTTTACCTCATGCATTCCAAAAGATTTGATGCCGACATTACTGCTTCAGTTCGAGCAGAGAGCTCAGTTTCTACTTGGCACTTGAACAAATTCCAGAAGGTATTTTACTTGTCTAAATGTCTCACCCAGCTAGATTTTAAAATAAGCCTGCATTATTCAATGTGGTTTAAGTGGAAAACTCAATTCTGAACTAGGATTAATCCTGTATAAAGGCCACTAATGGCTGCATGCTACACTTGGGAGTTTTGTCTTCTTAAAAACATGTCACTTACACAGAAACTTGAGTGTAACTACTTGGGGACTTTCACTGAACCTTGGCTTACAGCACAAGACCCTTGTCTTGAGCATAACTCTTGGATCTAAGCAAGCACATCACAGAATTTTACTTTGGAGTCACGTGAGTGACTACGTGAAGAAGACCCGTCAGGGCGCATGCGCGTCATTACGTCAGACGCATTGGCGCTCTAGTGGAATGTAGTTTTTACAACTCCAAGGTAAGTAAAACAATTTTTTGGAGTTTTTTAGGTTCGTTTGCTGTGGTGGTCTGTTGCGATTTTCTCACAGGCACCATGAACAAAACGGGCAAGGGCAAGAGGCGAGCCGCATAGCCGTAGAAATCCGCGGGAATGCGGTTGGTGAAGGGCTGCCTCATACCCCTGTAACAGTCGCCGGCTGGGAGCGGGGCGACTGTGGACGTGTATTTAGTAATAGAACGGAGCCAGCGTCAGTTGGGCGCTAGCCAACATGCAAGTCAGGTCCATGGAGCAAGAGTCAGTTTGGGATTCACCTCGAAGGCTGGGTACCATTTTCTGAGTGGATATTCCAAATCGAGAACATGTACACAGGTTGCTCCAACAAGACATACTCCAGGAGGAGTGATGTCAGAGCCGGGCTGCAGAAGCCAGGTCAGCAGCACCTAGTAAAGGGATGCTTGATAGCACCTCATTGATAAGGCGCGTGCACAGGGTCAGCAGAGTTCTCCAATACAAGCGAAGATGGAAGCTGCCAGATGTTCTATTTCTGGCAGTACGATTCGCTGCTCTATGAGAGTTCTGACCCTGACTCTGACGGTGAGGCCGATACAAGCGAAGATGGCAGCTGCCAGATGTTCTACTCATCCAGAGAAATCAAGGTTAACGCCACTTACAACAATTGACTATTTTAATTTCACAATTGATTCAATTGACATGGTAGTAATTTTACCCAGGGTAAAGGGTAGAGCTGATTGATGGTTGCATTAAGCTGTTGAAAAAGCAACAATCTTCAATTAAGACAGGTGGCCAGCTTGCTAGGAAAATTAGTGTTATTTCCAGCAATACAATTAGGGGCCATTGCACTACCAGCAGCTACAGATGGCAAAAAGAAAAGGCACTAAGATGCATGGTGGCCATTTTGATAGGCCATGCAGTTAAACAACAAATGCTGCTTCTGATTTGCAGTGGTGGATTTAACATGTCTCCAGTAGTTCGAGCAAGATACTGATTGAACAGCCTCCCTTGGTCTTACAGACTGATGTCAGTGCACTAGGATTGGTGCCACTGAAATGGTATCCATCTGTGGACAGATGGAATATGGAAGAGGCATTATTTTTTGCAGACATGGAGAATCAACGTTTTACAGCTGTTGGAAGGCTTATGAGCTCCAAGCTTGTTGTTAATACAACTAATCTGCATGTTCAGCTTCAAATTAACAATATTACAGCAATGGCAAAGTATTAATCGTATGGGTGGAATTAAGTCGGTGTCATGTGACAAATTGGCTAATCAAATCTGGACTTGGTGTGTTGACAAATATTTGGTTTCAGCTATTTATCTACCAGGTAGATTCAATATAGTAGCAGACACAGGTTATGGGAATTTCCATGATAACAAAGAATGGATGTTGAATCTTAAGATTTTAATGATATAGTAGTCAGATACGACTTGTTTCCATCCAGACTCAATCACCAGTTACAGAGATATGTGTTATGGGGAACTACATCGGGAGACAGTAGCGATTGATGCTTTCTTGGTACATTAGGGTGGTATGTTTTTATATGCATTTTCCATCATTCCGTCTCATAAACTGGTGTCTGCTTAAAATGAAGCAGGATGCTGCCTCTGGGGTATTGGTAGTAGTGGACTGGTCTACGCAGCCATGGTTCCCTTTGATATTGGAATTAAAGACACAGTTTCTGATAAAGGTTCCCAAAAGAAGGGATTTACTGGTGTATCTGATAATTGGAGAGTAATATCCGTTATATGCCTGTATGGATCTGTTAATTTGCTAGTTTTTAAAAAGACGATTGTCTGGGCATACTGTGGACATGCTTACAGCAGGCTGGTGGAAGAGCACTCAAAAGCAGTGCATTTGCGAATCTGAGGTTGTGACTGTGTAAATGCTGCTTTCCCATTATGTAAAGAATGGGAACATTTTCTGTGTACAAAAGAATATTGAATGTTGTACGGCAAATGTCTCAAATGTCTTAGGTTTTCTCAACACTCTATTATGAGGGGTTGAGTTATAGTGCGATTTATTCAGCCAGAAGTACATTGTCCTCATTTTTTATTGATGGGGCCGGAAAGACATCCTGTTGAGTCTCGTTCTTTCGTTTCCAGATTAATGAAAGGAATTTTAATTCCAGACCTTCTAAACCTAGGTATGGCAATCTGGAATATAGAGTGGTTTTAAGCTACTTCATCAATGGACTCTTGGTACGATTCTGATTTTGGCCAAATTCAGCATGAAGGTAGTCATGCTTATGGCACTTGTAACAAGCACAGAGAGTGCAGACATTACAAACGTTACAGATACACAGGATGGAAGTACCTCAGGATAATGTTATGTTTTACATTTATGACTTACTCAAATGAAGTAGGGTCAGGTGTGACAGAATTCAAGAGTGTTTTATTAGCATATTCCATGGATCCATGTCTATGTGTTAAGACATATTTGTTGCAATACATTGAGGCTACAAAGGTCTTATGAAATATGAAAACAAGATTGTTTATCATTCACAAAAAAACATACAAGATAGTGTCAGTTCAGACTATTTCAAGATGGTTAAAACAAGTCTTGGTTACTGCAGGTGTTAACAGTGATGTTTTTACATCCCATTCGATTTAGCAGCAACATCGGCGGCCAGGGCGAAAGGACGTCCCGTCGACCATATTCTCGCAGCCGCCGGGTGATCTAATAAGTTGGTGTTTCAACACTTCTACCATCGGCCCATTTCCAATACGGGTATGTTTGTAGATACTATATTAAGTTCTGCTTAAATTCCCCTGGGTTAAAGGGGATACTGTTAATTATATTATTCAAATAAATGAATTACTGCATTTTTTCATGCAAATGTCATTAATGCATTATTGATTATTTCTCGTTCTGAGTCAATCAATGCAGTGAGAAGCCGGGATTTGAATCTGCGGCATGAAATCACAAAGCTTTAAAGTCTACACGTAGTCACTCACTTGACTCCGAAGTAAAATAGTAAGTGTAGATTGATGATGCATGTGAATCAATCACACTTAGCCTGCATCACTAACTCCACCCCATTTTAACATTTATACTAACGCCCATTCCCAGCACCGTTAGTTGAAGCAGCTAGGATGTACTGACAACACCTCGTTTTGTAATGCTGCCAAGTTACTGTGCTGATTAAAGATGTGTGTAAATCTTATACAGTCTGAAGTGATTTACATGGTGTCAGAAGTGGGATTAGGGGGCGCTAGTGAGCAGCGCATGCAGTGCTTCCAGAGGCTCCTCCGTGCCAGTCTTTATATTTGGTATTTTATAGTCTCACATTTTTTTTCACCTGCCTCGGGAACTTTCCTGACACAGTAGAGGTCCGGCTAACTGATTTTTCGGGACGTCATGCCTCACAAGAAGTCTAAAGACACTGAGTCGCTCCGACTAGCTTCAGCTAATGTTAATGCTAGCAATGCTAGCGGCAGCTCCCCCAGTCGAGCTCCGGGTCAAGTTACAGGTGGTGACGACGTCGATGACTTGCCGCTGATCTGGGAGAAGGTCTCCAATAAGATACTCAAACACATTAATGTCAGGTTTGATAAGTTGGAGCAGACTCTTCAGGCAGTACAAAGCTCCCAAAAGGAACTGTTGGAGAAGGTAGAGTTTATTGAGGAGCAGGTGCAGGAGCAAGAAAGCCATATTAGCTTCCTGGAAAAGTCATTTTCCGGCCTGAAGGATGAGAACAGCGCACTCAAGCTCAAGGTGGAGGACCTCGAGGGTCGGTCACGCCGCAATAATATTAAAATTATCGGCATACCTGAGCTAGAGGAAGGGGGTAAACCGACGGAATTCATCGAGGCTCTGATACCGAAACTTCTTGGAGACGACAACTTCCAGTCCAAGGTGATTATTGACCGGGCACACCGGATCCTGCGACCGCCACCCCCGGAGGGAGCCAGGCCCCGCGCCATTATCGCACGGGTCCATTTTTATCGGGAGATGGAGCTTATACTGCGACTCCGGAGGGCGCGAGAGCTGGTGTATAAATGCAATAAGGTGCTTATCTTCCCGGACTACACACCAGATGTGATGCGGCAACAACGGGAATTCAGCGATGTGTTGGGCGAGCTGCGGGAGCTCAAGGTGGAGCATAGTCTCCTCTTTCCAGCAAAGCTCCGCATCAAACACAGGGGCCGCGTCAAGGTTTTCACTACACCGGGTGAGGCAACGTCATTTCTGAACACTGAGTTAAAAGACATATCTTTTTTTAAATATTTTTATTTTATTAGAAGTACAATTGTATACAATCATATTTTCATAATACCTTTTATGTACAGCTTCTTATTTTTTAAATTTTTTGAAATAAAGAAGAAAAAGAAAAAAGTTAGATAATGAAAAATAGAAAAATGTGAGATATATAGTGTGTGAAAAAGAAAAATAAAGAATGAAATAAGAAAGTTGAGACATAGAAAATAGAAGAAAGAGAATAAATGAAAAGAAAAGAAGAAAAGAAAATAGAAGATCATTTATAATCTTGACCATCCGCAGTCACGGATTAGCTTTTACACCTGTTTTGCACCATACGTTTCCAAAAAGACGACAAATGGAGACCAACTCGTTATGAATTGGTCAAATTTATCTATTAGGAGGAATCGCATTTCCTCAAGATGTGCGGTATCCAACATACTTGCAATCCACATTTTGAGCGTTGGTATTGGTGTATTTTTCCAAAATTTCAATATTAATTTTTTTGCTATTATTAAACCATAATTAAAAATTGACTTTTGAGATGAGCTCAATTTGTTCCCGTCTTCCATTACCCCAAATATAATCAATTCATTATTGGGTTCCATTTTTGTCTTAAATAATTTTGTAAATATTTCGAAAATATCACTCCAAAATCCATGAAGTTTTATACAAGAAACAAAAGAGTGTGTTATAGTTGCTTCTTGGATTAAACATTTATCGCAAATGGGCGATATATTTGGATAAAATTTATTTAATCTTGTTTTTGAGTAATATAATCTATGTAAAATTTTAAATTGGATTAGATTATGTCTTGCGTTAATCGAACACTTGTGAATGTATGTCAAATAAAAAAAAAGAAGAAAAAAAAGACATATCTTAAAAACGTTGACGTCACTCTGAGTGTTCAGAGGGTTGATTATGTTTCAACGTGACCCTTTGCAGTTCAGAGAATTTAATTGGTTTGTATGAGACTGTCAATTTATGTTATTTTATTTAATTCAGTCGTGGCTGGCGGCGGAGCTTCCTGTAGCTTTATTCAGCTAGCTACTTTTTTTGTTTTTGTTTTTGGAGGTACTCACCTCGCGTGCATTTAGCGGTCCCAGGCTTAGAGGGGCACCCGTGCTTCGTTTGGGGAGGCACTCTGTGGGTGGGTAGGGAATATGTTTAGGGGGTTGTGTGAGTGTGGTGTTTTGCACCGCAATGTGTGGTGTTTATGTGTTTTTTATTGTCTTTTGTGTTTTTTTGGAGGAATGCCAGATGGTCTTTGTCTCAGGGATAATGTCAGTACCTGACAGTACTGCACATAGCAGCATTAATAACAACTTAACTTTAGTCTCATGGAATGTGAAGGGTCTTGGTCATGTAATTAAAAGGGGTCGCGTTTTCTCACATCTCAAATTATTGAAGTTGGATATAATTTTTATACAAGAAACGCACATCGGGGTAAACATAACAGGGTAGACTGAAAGCAAACTGGATTTCTCAGGTTTTCCAAGCGCCTTTTACTCGTAAGGCCAGAGGGGTTGCTATTCTTTTTCGTAAAAGTATTACATTTCGCCATGACTCTATGATAGCAGACCCTTATGGCAGATACTTAATGATTTCAGGTCACATAAATGCACTTCCAATAACTATGCTTAATATCTATGCCCCAAATGTTGATAACCTGATTTTTTTCGTAACATTTTTGATATGATACCAGCCTCTAGCCCTAATGTCATTATTGGAGGTGACTTCAATTGTTATTTAGACCAGACAGTCCTGGACAGACTCTCAACAAAACCGGCTCCTACCATAGCCTCAGTGCAAACTTTAAATGATTTAACTAAGACTAGGAACATGGTTGACATTCGGCGACTGCAGCATCCTACTAACAGAGATTTCTCTTTCTATTCTCATGTCCACAAATCTTACACTAGGATTGACTATTTTTTGATTTTGTCTGAATTACTGTCCAGTATAACAAATTCCACCTATCATAATATTTTGATTTCTGACCATAGTCACTTCAATTTAAAGATATTCTGTCCAAACAAAAGTACAGCTGGCACTTCAACCCTCTTCTTCTTAATGATCACTCTTTTATTGACCAAATGACTGCATGTATAGATGAGTTTCTTACCACAAATGATAATGGGGAAGTCTCTGATTCCACTTTATGGGAGGCTTTTAAGGTTGTGATGAGAGGCCATATTATTTCATTTGAATCATATACAAAAAGAGAACTTAATCGTCGCCTTAGGGATATTGATAAGATGCTTTCAGTGCTTGAAGAAACGTATAGATCCTCTCTCTTACAGTCTGACTACAATAAGATCTTAAAACTAAAATATGAATATAATACTATCCTCAATAAACGTCTTAGCAGCCAATTACTAAAGCTCAGAAATACTTTGAACTCGGCGATAAACCAGAGAAATTATTAGCAAGTCAACTTAGAGGTGAGCAAGCTAATCGTGCCATTTATAGTATTAAATTAAAATCAGGTATACTGGTTACTGACCTGAAGCATATAAATGCTTGCTTCAGGGACTTTTATAAAGAACTTTATTCCAGTAAAGTAAAGCCCACTGAAACAGATTTTTGTAATTTTTTCACTAACCTAAATATTCCACAACTTGATGGAGCATCTAGAGATGACATTGACACTCAGATTTCTGTAGATGACCTTCTGGAAGCTATCCGAGCATTTCCCTCTGGAAAAGCAGCAGGCCGAGATAGCTTCGGCTGCGAATTCTATAAGGCGTTTCATGGAAAAATAATCCCTCTCATGTTAAGAATGGTGAATGATTCAGTGAAAAACAAGAGGCTCCCCAGCTCACTCTATGAAGCTAATGTTTGCTTGCTCCTAAAAAAGGGAAAAGCAGAGACTGACCCTGCAAGTTACAGACCAATCGCTCTTCTGAACTGTGACCAGAAGATGAAAACTAAAGTCCTGGCCACAAAATTGGGTAAGCATATCTAAAAAATTGTACATCCTGATCAGACTGGATTTAGTAATGTTCGTCTGCTGTTAAATACATTATATTCGGTTCATGACAAGGATACGCAAGTTGCCATCCTATCTCTCTATGCTCAGAAGGCTTTCGATCAGATCGAATGGCCGTGTATGCTAGAGACGTTAAAACAGTTTGGGTTCGGGATGAACTTTATAGAGTGGATTAAAATAATTTATTTAAATCCAGTATCTTCTATTCTGACTAACACAGAAAAATCCCAACCTTTTGACCTGCAGCGCGGTGTGAGACAGGGTGATCCCCTTTCTCCCCTGCTGTTTGATATCGCTTTAGAACCTCTTGCAATAGGAATCAGGGGTCACCCGGGTATTCATGGTGTAAAATTTGGTAATGTTGAAAGTCTTGTCAATTTCTATGCGGATGTTTTATTAATTTGTTTATCTGATCCGGTAGTGTCAGTTCCCAACCTTCTGAACTACATTAAGTCATTTAGTCATTTAGTAAACTGTCAGGATATACAATTAACTGGGATAAAAGTGAATTCATGCCCTTAAGGAATAATCTGAGCCCTGCTTTCTTGAAATCTTTGCCATTTAAATTAGTTACCACCCACTTTACCTATCTTGGACTGAAGATTTCCAGAAACCCTAAACTTCTACTTAAATTGAATTTTTTGGACATGGTAGACAAATTAAAAGCTAGCATTAGGTGCTGGAAGCTGCTTCCCCTCTCAATGATTGGTCGCATCAATGCTATTAAAATGGTTGCACTTCCAAGATTTTTGTATCTTTTCTAGAACCTTCCTGTCTTTTTTCAAACAACTGGATTCGGTTATACTCTCATTTGTCTGGGCAGGCAAATCCCCTCGCATTGCTAAAGCCCACCTACAGAAAAATGTGGACAGGGGTGGCCTTGGCCTTCCGGTACTGAAGCATTACTACTGGGTTGCAAATGCGAGGGTTCTCACTTTCTGGCAGTGGGGCTTTCCTGATGTTTCCCCACTCTGGCTCAAAATTGAATGCATGTTTGTTTCAGAGACCTCTCTCCCAGTGTTGCTCTTTTTCGGAGCACAGGTTCCCTACAAATTATTAAAGGTACACAAAAATGCTGGAGACACTCAGCGGGTGCAGCAGCATCTATGGAGCGAAGGAAATAGGCAACGTTTCGGGCCGAAAACCTTCTTCAGACTGATAGGGGGTGGGGAGAAGAAAGGAAAAAAGGATAAAGGCGGAGGAGGAGCCCGAGGGCTGGGGGGGGGGGGGGGGGAGGAGACAACCAGAGGGCTGATGAAGGGGAGGGGACAGCAAGGGCTAGCAGAATTCGGAGAATTCAATGTTCAAGCCCCCAGGATGTAGACTGCCCATATGAGGTGCATTTCCTCCAATTTACGGTGTTGCTCGCTGTGGCCATGGAGGAGACCCAGGATAGAGAGGTCAGATACGGAATGGGAGGGGGAGTTGAAGTGCTGAGCCACCGGGAGGTCAAGTTGGTTATTGCGGACCGACCGGAGGTGTTCGGCAAAACGATCGCCAAGCCTCCGCTTGGTCTCACCGATGTAGATCAGCTGGCATCTAGAGCAGCGGATGCAATAGATGAGGTTGGAGGAGATGCAGGTGAACCTCTGTCGCACCTGGAACGACTGCTTGGGTCCTTGAATGGAGTCGAGGGGGGAGGTGAAGGGACAAGTGTTGCATCTCTTGCGGTTGCAAGGGAAAGTACCAGGGGAGGGGGTGGTATGGGAGGGAAGGGAAGAATTGACAAGGGAGTTACGGAGGGAGCGGTCTTTGCAGAACGCAGACATGGGGGGGAGAGGGGAAGATGTGGCGAGTGGTGGGGTCACGTTGGAGGTGGCGAAACTGACGGAGGATCACTTGTTGTATGTGACGGCTGGTGGGGTGAAAGGTGAGGACTAGGGGGACTCTGCCCTTGTTGTGAGTGGGGGGATGGGGAGAGAGAGCAGTGTAGCGGGGTATGGCAGAGACCCTGGTGCGAGCCTCATCTATGGCGGAGGAGGGGAACCCCCGTTCCCTGAAGAATGAGGACATTTCAGATGCCCTGGTGTGGAACGCCTCATCCTGGGAGCAGATGCGGTGTAGATGGAGGAATTGGGAGTGGGGGATGGAGTCCTTACAGGAAGCAGGGTGGGAAGAAGTGTAGTCCAGATAGCCATGGGAGTCGGTGGGTTTGTAATGGATGTCGGTAAGGAGTCTATCACCTTCGATGGAGATAGTTACAAATTAGTTGGCCATAACTTCATTCTCAGAAACTCCGTAAGGATTCTGAATCAAATTTAAAAAAAATTTGGATTGGTAAATATCTCAGTGTATACCCCTATAGTACACAATCACTTGTTCAAACCGACACTGATGGATAGAGTGTTTCTGGACTGGAGGGGGAGGGGCTGTGTTGTATTGATGATCACTACATAGATAATAAATGTGCCTCATTTTTTCAGCTCCAAACTAAATATCGCCTTCCTCAACAACACTTCTATCGCTACCTTCAAGTCAGGCATTTTGTACAGGAGCGTATCCCAGAATTCATAGTCAAACCAAAAAGTCACATTCTTTATGATCTACTTCTCTCACAGCCTGACTCTAAACACTTGATCTCCCGCCTTGTCACTGCCTTTACGACACCAGTTGAAGCTGGTCATCTCAGGGAGGCCTGGGCTGCAGAATTGGGCACTCCTGTGTCAAATGAACTGTGGGAGGAAGGTTTGTCCGGTATACAGAGTTGCTCTATTAGTTCTAGATACAGATTAATTCAATTTAAAGTCTTGCATAGACTACATTATTCTAAAACGAAACTTAACAAGATTTTTGAATCGGTTTCCCCCATGTGTGACAGATGTGGTACTGCAGAAGGATCACTATCACATTTATTTTGGCACTGTCCAGTATTAAGTAATTTCTGGAGTGACATATTTAACTGTCTTTCCAAACAATGTCGAATAAATATTCCGCCTGATTGTAATCTGGCTATTTTTGGTTGCTCTGACAATACAAGGGCCCTTCCTTCCCACCAGAAGCAGATTCTTAGAGCAGGTATGGTTGCAGCTAAAAAAAATAATATTACTGAATTGGAAGTCCCCACTCTCCCCATGTTTTAAGAGGTGGCTCAACGAAATGCTTTCTATTGCTAAGATGGAACAGATTCGTTTTAACAAAGGGAATTTACAACATTATTTTTTGAAGCTGTGGAAACCATTTTTGATTTTGCTTGAAGAGGCATAATTGTTTGATCTGTTTATTTTGCTGATGTGCTATGTCTTTAATCTGAGCGAACTTTGATCTTGCACGCTGATTGATATTCTGGCTGCCCCCCACTCGTTTTTTTTGTGTTTTTTTTTGTTTTATTTGTTGTTTCTTTAATTGGTGTTTTTTGTTTTCTGTCTATTGTGTGTTCGTTATGAAAAAAAAAAAAATGAAGCTGTACAATAATTGTATAATGGTAGATGCCGAGCGATTTATCCTTGTACAATTGCTTCCAATAAAAATAAATTAATTAAAAAAAAATAAAAAAAATAAAGGTCAGCTGGAAGTTCTAAAATTTACTCGTATTTACTATGTTACTATGTTACTTCGTTATTGGTGTTTTGTGATTTCACACCGCTGCTTTAAAGATTGACGCGCATGCGCCCTGACGGGTCTTCTTCACGTAATCACCAACGTAACTCCTCATAAAATAAAGATCAAACTTCAAACTGGTAAGTTCTTGTTTAATCTTACTATTTCCCCTGCAACCACAGGAGATGCAACACCTGTCCCTACACAATAGACAATAGGTGCAGGAGTAGGCCATTCCTGCCTTCTCCCCATATCCCCTGACTCCACTATCTTTAAGAGCCCTATATAGCTCTCTCTAGAAAGTATCCAGAGAACCAGCTTCCACCGCCCGCTGAGGCAGAGAATTCCACAGACTCACAACTCTCTGTGAGAAAAAGTGTTTCCTCGTCTCCGTTCTAAATGGCTTGCCCCTTATTCTTAAACTCTGGCCCCTGGATCTGGACTCCCCCAACATCGGGAACATGTTTCCTGCCTCTAGCGTGTTCAAACCCTTAACAATCTTATATGTTTCAATAAGATCCTTTCTCATCCTTCTAAACTCAATAGTGTACAAGCCCAGCTGCTCCATTCTCTCAGCATATGACAGTCCCGCCATCCCAGGCATTAACCTTGTAAACCTACGCTGCACTCCCTCAATAGCAAGAATGTCCTTCCTCAAATTAGGGGATCAAAACTGCACACAATACTCCAGATGTGGTCTCACTAGGGCCCTATACAACTGCAGAAGGACCTCTTTGCTCCTATACTCAACTCCTCTTGTTATAAAGCTGCCCCCTCCCCAAACCCTGCATTCTCATCGCATCATCCTCACAGTTCACACTGCCACCCAGCTTTGTGTAATCTTCAAATTTGCTAATGTTACTTTGAATCCCCTCATTGAAATCATTGATGTATATTGTAAATAGCTGTGGTCCCAGCACCGAGCCTTGCGGTACCCCACTAGTGACTGCGTGCCATTTTGAAAGGGACCCATTAATCCCTACTCTTTGTCTCCTGTCTGCCAACCAATTTTCTATCCATGTCAGCACTACCCCCAATATCATGTGCCCTAACTTCACCCACTAATCTCCTATGTGGGAACTTATCAAATGCTTTCTGAAATTCCAGGTACACTGGCTCTCCCTTGTCAATTTTCCGAGTTACATCCTCAACAAATTCCAGAAGATTAGTCAAGCATGATTTCCCCTTCGTAAATCCATCCTGACTTGGACCGATCCTGTTACTGCTACTCAAATGTGCCGCTATTTCATCTTTCATAATTGACTCCAGCATCTTTCCCACCACCGATGTCAGGCTAACTGGTCTATAATTCCGTTTTCTCTCTCCCGCCTTTCTGTAAAAAGTGGGATAACATTAGCTTCCCTCCAATGCACAGGAACTTCAGTTCCTCCATCACCCCACATCCTCTGGCTACTAGTACATCACGAAGATTGTTTGTGTCCTCCTTAGTTAAGATGGATCCAAACCGGAAGGTAGCCGGTTTGAATCCCGCTTGGAGTGCATACTGTCGTTGTGTCCTTGGGCAAGACACTTCACCCACCTTTGCCTGCGTATGAATGTGTGTGAATGTGTGTGAATGTGTGTGAGTGATTGGTGGTGGTCGGAGGGGCCGTAGGCGCAGATTAGCAGCCACGCTTCCGTCAGTCTGCCCCAGGGCAGCTGTGGCTACAGAAGATGCTCACCACCACCGAGTGTGACTGAGGAGTGAATGAATAATGCGATGTAAAGCGCCTTGAGTATTAGAAAGGCGCTATATAAATCCCATCCATTATTATTATTATTATTACCTGTTCAACTCATCTGCCATTTCCTTGTTCCCCATAATAAATTCACCTTTTTCAGTCTTCAAGAGTCCAACTTTGGTCTTTACTAATGTCTTCCTCTTCACATACTTAAAGAAGCTTTTACTATTCTCCTTTATATTCTTGGCTAGCTTACCTTCGTACCTCATCTTTTCTTCCTGTATTGCCTTTTTAGTTAACTTCTGTTGCTCTCTAAACATTATCCAATCCTCTTGCTTCCTGCTCATCTTTGCTACGTTGTACTTCTTCTCTTTTATTTTTAAACAGTCCCTGACATCCCTTGTCAGCCATGGTCGCCCCTTACTCCCCTTGGAATCTTTCTTCCTCTTTGGAATGAACTGATCCTGCACCTACTGTATTATTCCCAGAAATACCTGCCATTGTTGTTCCACTGTCATCCCTGCTAGGGTATCCTTCCAGTCAACTTCGGCCAGCTCCTCCCTCATGGCTCCATAGTCCCCTTTATTCAACTGTAACACTGACACCACCAATTTACCCTTCTCCCTCTCCAATTGTGGATTGAACCTGACCATATTATGGTCACTGCCTCCTAATGGCTCCTTAACCTCAAGTTCCTTTATCAAATCCGGTTCATTACATAACACTAAATCCAGAATTGCCTTCTCCCTGGTAGGCTCCAATACAAGCTGCTCTAAGAATCCATCACAGAGGCACTCCGCAAACTCCCTTTCTTGGGGTCCAGTATCAACCTGATTTTCTCAGTCTACCTGCATGTTGAAATCTCCCATAACAACGGTAGCATTACCTTTACTACATGCCAATTTTAACTCCTGAATCAACTTGCACCCTATATTCAGGCCACTGTTTGGGGGCCTGTACATAAATCTCATTAGGGTCTTTTTACCCTTACAATTCCTTAGTTCTATCCACACTGACTCCACATCTCCTGTTTCAGTGTCACCCCTTGCAAGGGACTGAATTTCATTCGTCACCAACAGAGCTACCCCACCCCCTCTGCCCACCTGTCTGTCTTTTCGATAGGAGGTATACCCTTGAATATTCAGTTCCCATCCCTGGCCCTCTTGCAGCCATGTCTCTGTAATTCCCACAACAAGCCGTGCGTAAGAGTTTAGTTTTAGTTTTAGTGATGCAGAGTGGAAACAGGCCCTTCAGCCCAACGAGTCTGCGAAGAATATTTAAAATAAAAAGGCTGTTTAAAGTTCATAAGCTGAAACTTTTTTTTTTTTTGAATTTGAAGGAAAAGTGAAGAATTGTAATGAAAATGTTCCCAAGAGCTGGTGTCATTCCGGGGAGCACTCGGTAATTTTGATAACCAATTCGACAGAGATTTTTGGGTCTTCAATTCATGGTTCCAAGATGCAAAAAGTTGGGTTTACAAGTGAAGCTTTGACAACAATTTTAAAAGAATTTTAAATTAAAAGGAGTCTGTAGTTGCTGTAAACAAGTTCATGTGGAAGAATAAGCAGCGGTTAAACAAGCCAATTTATTTCATTTGAAGTGAAGATGCAATTTGTCCAATTTAATCTAGTTAGCCTGACCCATGGATATTTGCCCAGCCTCAAAGATTTACTTTTTCTCACCCCATCAACAAAAAAAGCATACTTAGTCCAAAACTGAATAGATTATTCTACAGAGGCATAGTTTAAGACTCGGCTATATGCTATTCTCTATTCAACATTCCTAAAGCACTACCATAATTACCTTGTTTAAGAAAGAACTGCAGATGCTGGAAAAATCGACAGTAGACAAAAATGTTGGGGAAACTCAGTGGATGAGGCAGCATGTATCTAGTTGCTACCTCACCTGGTGAGTTTCTCCAGCATTTTTGTCTACCATAATTAACTCGCTCCCTTCACCCAGGAGGTGGGTATATGGAACAAGCTGCCCAAGGAAGTAGTGGAGGCTGGTACAATGGCATTTAGAAGACATTTGGACAGGACTATTTGGACTAATTGTCTGTTTCTCTAATATATACTGAAATTTTTTTGCTGTTTAGTATGGGTTTTACAGTGTAATATGTTTACATATCCGTTGTGCTGCTACGTAACCCGCTCCATGACACACTGAGGAGCACCTTCAGCAACAGACTAGTTCCACCAAGATGCAGCACAGAATGCCACAGGAGATCCTTCTTCCCCGTGGCTATCAAACTGTACAACTCCACCCCCTTCTGTCGTGGGGTAGACTGACTACCCCCCCTCTCCCTCCCCAATCTTTGCACATCCCCAATCCTTTCCACTCGTCACTTTAATTTCATGTTTCTTGTTTAGTTTAGTTGAGAGATACAGCGCTTCAGCCCACCGGGTCTGCGCCGAACAGCGATCCCCGCACATTAACACTAACCAGCGATCATCCCATTCACTAGCACTACTCCACACACTAGGGACAATTACAATATTACTGAAGCCAATTAACCTACAAACCTGTACGTCTTTGGAGTATGGGAGGAAAGCGAAGATCTCGGATAAACAACCACGCAGGTGACGGGGAGAACGTACAAACTCCATATAGGCAGCAGCCGTAATCGGGATCGAACCCGGGTCTCTGGCGCAGCATTCGCTGTAAGGCAGCAACTCTACCTCTGTGCCACCATGACCGCCTTTATCTTGTGTTTTATGACTGTTGGCAGATCAATTTCCCTCCTGGGATAGATAAAGTTCTATCATATCATAAGTCAGTATTTAATTGTTCATTTTGGGACATATGACAATAAAACACTATTGACTCTTGATAGGTACATGGATAATAATAATAATAATAATACATTTTATTTATGGGTGCCTTTCAAAAGTCTCAAGGACACCTCACAAAGTTTAACAAATAGTAGAAACATGTAAGTGGAATGAAATAAATAGTAAAGACACGAGTACACAAATTAAAGAGAGAATTCAATCCAAAAACAAAAATCAAAAACACAATATGGAAGAGAGAGCAGCGGCTGCTAAAGCGCGCCAGCGTCCACTCTCCCCTCCGGCAGCCATCTTGGACACAAAATAAAATATAATTTACACACACAAAAAAAAATCATCCCCCCACAATGATTACCACTGTTGGGCGAAGGCACAATGTCCAGTCCCCAACCCCAGTTCACCCAAAGTCAGGCCTATTGAGGCCTCCACAGTTGCCTCTACAGAGGCCCGATGTTCCTGGCCGTTCTCGCCGGGTGGAGTTGCCCCGGCGTCGGCAGAGTCCACGCAGCGGCTGGGACGGCTGGAACGGCCGATCTCCTATTGGAGTCCGTGGCACCTGAAGCCAACAGGGCCGCGCCGATTTGGAGCTCCGAGGCTCCCGATGTTAGGGTCGGTGCTGCCGCCCGCGGCTGGCCGCTCCACAGTCCCGCAGCCCGGAGGTGTTGAGCTCGGCGGTCAGAGCTCACTGGAGCCCTAGCACGTCGATCCAGCGCGCGACCCAGGCAAGGCATCGCCCACTCCGCTGCGCGATAGCGCTCCAGCGCTGTGCCGCCACCAGAGCTGAAGGTGCTGGGCAGTCCCCGCCAGGAAAACGCCGCTCCACGCCCGCTGGTAGGCCGCAAGGACGGGTCAACGGGGCAGCCCGGAGAAAAAGCTGCCTCATCGACCAGGTAGGGACCTAGAGATAGTTTCCCCCTTACCCCCCCACATTAAAAGTCAAAATTCCCCTAGACACAGACAAGAAAAAAAACCTAAAAACTAAATTAAAAAAGTGAATTTAACGGACGGCTGCTGGTTAGCAGCCGTTCCCCAAGATAGCTCCTCCTTGTGGATAGGATAGATATGGAGAGATATGGAGCAAATGCAGGCAGTTGGGACTAGTGTAGTTGGGACTAGTGTAGTTGGAGCATCTTGGTCAACGTGGGCAAGACAAAATGTGCAGGAACAGCAGATGCTGGTTTACACTGAAGATGGACACAAAATGCTGGAGAAACTCAGCGGGACAGGCAAATTACAACTCAGCGATATGAATATTGATTTCTCCAACTTCAAATAACCCTTGCTTTCCCTTTCTCTCCATCCCTCCCCCACCCTAGTTCTCCAACTAGCTTCACTATCCTGTGAAACGTCACCTAACCATGTTATCCAGAGAAGCTGCCTGACCCGCTGAGTTACTCCAGCACTGTGAAATGTCATCTATCTGTGTTCTCCAGAGATGCTGCCTGACCCGCTAAGTTACTCAAGCACTCTGTGAAATGGCACCTATCCGTGTTCTCCAGAGATGCTCCCTGACATCCGTCATTTCACGTTGGGACCCTTCCGGTTTGAGTGGGCCAGTGGAGTAGAGAAGCCAAGACAGTTGTTGCACCAAAAGTGGATATAAAAAGGTCCAAAGAGGGTAGAAGGCTGGGAAGGGGGAGGCTGGGGGGCGGGCTGGGGGGAAAGAGGTGGGGTAATGTTGGAGACTGAAGACAGGGTTGTCACTGGTTGGATAGGATTCTCTCCCATTAAGAAAAGCTCAGAGGTGGCAGAAGAGCCCTACGTCCCTATGTCCCCGATATAGAGGGAGTCCAGAACCAGGGGCACAGTTCAAGAATAAGACTAACTGAGTCACTCCACCTTTTATCTTGGTCTATTAACAGATTCAGATGTACCTTAGATCTCCTCTTGTAAGTCTGCGTGGCCCTCTACTTTTTCACCGGCATTCAATAAACTCCTTGCTTAGGTTATTGATCCACACCGTGAAGGTTAAAGCCTCCACCTCTAGAAGCTTCCAGCTGTTTCTATGTCTGGCAGAATGGGTATGGTGTACCCACTTCAAGTTGACAGATGAAATGGAGCCAGTTTGCCAAGTTGACAGATGAAATGGAGCCTGTCTCTCATGGTTACGGATACAATTCACTGTGAGGTCACCGGCCAGGCACATTATGAGGTCACCTCTGATTATGATGGTTTACAAACTTGCGATCTTACCAATGGAAGGCAGGCCCAGAAGGGAATAAACCACTTCACCATATGACCGTCACAGTGGTTATAACCAACTGGACTCAATAGTTAAATACAAGGAACTCAGTTCAGTTGAGTTTATTGTCACGTGTACAGAGAAAAGCTTTTTGTCGAGTGCTAAAAACAGTCAGCAGAAAGACAAGACATGATTACAATCGAGCCATTCACAGTGTATAGATACATGATAAGGGAATAACGTTTAGTGCACGATAAAGTCAGCAAAGTCCAATCAAGGCTGATAACAGCTGGGAAGAAACTGTCCCTGAATCTGGAGGTGTGCATTTTCACACTTCTGTACCTTTCCTAATTTGAGGAAGGACATTCTTGCTATTGAGGGTAGTGTAGGTTCACCAGGTTAATTCCCGTGATGGCAGGACTAACATATGATGAAAGAATGGGTCGACTGGGCTTGTATTCGCTGGAATTGAGAAGAATGAGAGGGGATCTTATAGAAACATATAAAATTCTTAAAGGATTGAACAGGCTAGATGCAGGAACAACGTTCCCGATGTTGGGGGAGTCCAGAACCAGGGGTCACAGTTAAGAATAACGGGTTAGGCCATTTAGGACTGAGACGAGGGATAACTTTTTCACGCAGAAAATCTGTGGAATTCTCTGCCGCAGAAGACAGTAGAGGCCAATACACTGGATGTTTTCAAGAGAGAGTTGGATGTGGCTCTTTGGACTAACGGAATCAAGGGATATGGGGAGATAGCAGGAATGGGGTATTGATTTTGGATGATCAGCCATGATCATATTGAAAGGCAATGCTAGCTCGAAGGGCTGAATGGCCTACTTCTGCACCTATTTTCTATGTTTCTACGTCATGGTGAGTCCAGCACTCGTTGATGTCTGGTCCTGAAGAAGGGTAATGCTGAGTTACTCCAGCACTCTGTTCCTTCATGGTCCGGCTGGTGTCTTGCTTATATGAAAGATGCCAATGCACACTAGCTCCAACTTTGCTGTTAACATGAACCTTTTGACAGTTCAAGAAATAGACAATAAGTGCAGGAGTAGGCCATTTGGCCCTTTGCACCAGCGCCGCCATTCAATGTGATCATGGCTGATTATCCCCAATCAGTACCCCATTCCTGCCTTCTCCCCATATCCCCTGTCACCGCTATTTTTAAGAGCCCCATCTAGCTCTCTCTTGAAAGCATCCAGAGAACCCGCCTCCAGCTCCCTCTGAGGCAGAGAATTCCACAGACTCACCACTCTCTGTGAGAAAAAGTGTTTCCTTTTCTATGTTCTAAATGGCTTACTCCTTATTCTTAAACTGTGGCCCCTGGTTCTGGACTCGCCCAACATCGGGATCATGTTTCCTGCCTCTAGCGTGTCCAAACCCTTAACAATCTTATATGTTTCAATGAGATATCCTCTCATCCTTCTAAATTCCAGAGTGTACAAGCCCAGCTGCTCCATTCTCTCAGCATATGACAGCCCCGCCATCCCGGGAATTAACCTTGTAAACCAACGCTGCACTTCCCCAATAACAAGAATGTCCTTCCTCAAATTAGGGGACCAAAACTGCACACAATACTCCAGGTGTGGTCTCACTAGGGCTCTGTACAACTGCAGAAGGACCTCTTTGATCCTATATTCGATTCCTCTTGTTATAAAGGCCAACATGCCATTCACTTTCTTCACTGCTTTGACGTACCTGCATGCTTACTTTCATAGACTGATGTACAAGGACCCCCAGATCCCGTTGTACTTCCCCTTTTCCGAACTTGATGCCATTTAGATAGTAATCTGCCTTCCTGTTTTTGCTACCAATGTGGATAACCTCATATTTATCCGCATTAAACTTCATCTGCCATGCATTTGCCCACTCCCCAAACTTGTCTAAATCACCCTGCATTCTCATATCATCCTCCTCACAGTTCACACTGCCGCCCAGCTTTGTGTCATCTGCAAATTTGCTAATGTTACTTTGAATCCCTTCATCCAAATCATTGATGTGCATTGTAAATAGCTGCGGTCCCAGCAATGAACCTTGCGTTACCCCACTGGTCACTGCCTCCCATTCTGAAAGGGACCCGTAAATCCCTACTCTTTGTTTACTGTCTGCCAACCACTTCTCTATCCATGTCAGCACTCTACCCCCAATACCATGTGCCCTAATTTTGCTCACTAATCTCCGATGTGGGACCTTATCAAATGCTTTCTGAAAGTCCAGGTACACTACATCCACTGGCTCTCCCTTATCCATTTTCCTAGTTACATCTTCAAAAAATTCCAGAAGATTAGTCAAGCATGATTTCCCGTTCGTAAATCCATGCTGACTCGGACCGATCCTGTTACTGCTATCCAAATGTTCGGCTATCTCATCTTTTATAATTGACTCCAGCATCTTCCCCACCACAGATGTGAGGCTAACTGGTCTATAATTCCCCGTTTTCTCTCTCCCACCTTTCTTCAAAAGTGGGATAACATTAGCTACCCTCCAATCCACAAGAACTGTTCCTGAGTCTATAGAACAATGGAAAATTATCACCAATGCATAGAAAATAGGTGCAGGAGGAGGCCATTCGGCTCTTTGAGGCAGCACCGCCGTTCATTGTGATCATGGCTGATCGTCCCTTATCAATAACCCGTGCCTGCCTTCTCCCCATATCCCTTGACTCCCCTAGCCCCTAGAGCTCTATCTAACTCTCTCTTACATCCATCCAGTGACTTGACCTCCACTGCCCTCTGTGGCAGGGAATGCCATATATTCACAACTCTCTGGGTGAAAACGTTTTTTCTCACCTCAGTCTTAAATGACCTCCCCTTTATTCTGTGTCCTCTGGTTCTGGACTCGCCCCACATTGGGAACATTTTTCCTGCATCTAGCTTGTCCAGTCCTTTTATAATTGTATATGTTTCTATAAAATCCCCCTCATCCTTCTAAACTCCAGTGAATACAAGCCTAGTCTTTTCAATCTTTCCTCATATGACAGTCCTGCCATCCCAGGGATCAATCTCGTGAACCTACGCTGCACTGACTCAATCACAAGGATGTCCTTCCTCAAATTAGGAGAACAAAACTGTACACAATACTCCAGATGTGGTCTCACCAGAGCCCTATACAACTGCAGAAGAACCTCTTTACTCCTATACTGAAATCCTCTTGTTATGAAGGCCAACTTCCATTAGCTTTCTTCACTGCCTGCTGTACCTGTAAGCCAACTTTCAGTGACCGGTGTACAAGGACGCCCAGGTCTCGCTGCGCCTCCCCCTTACCTAACCTAACCCCATTGGGATAATAATCTGCCCCCTTGTTTTTGCCGCCAAAGTGGATAACCTCACATTTATCTATATTATACTGCATCTGCCACGCATCTGCCCACTCACTCAACCTGTCCAGGTCACCCTGCAACCTCCTAACATGCTCTTCCCAGTTCACACTGCCACCCAGCTTTGTGTCATCCGCAAATTTGCTAGTGTTGCTCCTAATTCCCTCTTCCAAATCATTAATATATATGGTAAACAGTTGCGGCCCCAACACCGAGCCTTGCGGCACTCCACTCGCCACTGCCTGCCATTCTGAAAAGGACTCGTTCACTCCTACTCTTTGCTTCTGGCCTGCCAACCAATTTTCCATCCATGTCAACACCCTACCCCCAATACCATGTGCTCTAACTTTAGTCACCAGTCTCCCATGCGGGACCTTCCTGAAGTACCCTGGGATGCAGACCATCAGGCCCTAGGGATTTATCAGCCTTCAGTCCCATCAGTCTATCCAACACCATTTCCTGCCTAATGTGGATTTCCTTCAGTTCCTCCGTCACCCCTGATCCTCTGGCCACTACTATATATACAATGAAATACGTTGATGAAACCCGAGTGATGGACAAGATAATTCCTCACAGGCGAAAGTTAATTCTGCATTGAATTAAAACCCACTTGTAGAAACTAAACTAAAGGAAGATGTTTCCAAAAGTTACGAGCTTGATTCTATTACTCCAGAAGTGAAGGACAGGTGGGCGAGGGTCTAAGCCAATTACACCCCTTCATTTGATCAACACAGCATACAAGGGGTAGGCTTAATCATACTTAGATCTGTCAAGAAATAAAAGGCAAACAATATTAAATCCCTTGTATTAAATCCCAAGTGTTTTCGTTTTGAGATACAGTGTGGCAATGGGCCCTTTGCCTCACCGAGTCCACGCCGACCGGCATTCACCTGTATACACGCACTATCCTACACACTGGGGACTTTTTACCAAAGCCAATTAACCTACAAACTTGCACGTCTTTGGTGTGTGGGAGGAAACCGGAGCACCCGGAGAAAACCCACGTGAGTCATGGGGAGAACGTACAACTCTGTAAAGTCAGCACCTGGGTCTCCGGCGCTGTGAGGCTGCAACTCTACCGCTGCACCACCCTATCTTGATGGGGGAAAATACTTAAAAAGCAGCAGAATATTTTTGACATTTACCAAATGAGAGTTGTCTATAGTCAAAGCGTGTGTAGTTTGGTCCTGACTCGAAAATACTTATGCTTTATCAGTTTCACACTTAACACTATAAACCTAAAGACTCCACTGTTGGAATGCAATTCAATATTTGACAAATCTGAACACCTTAACAGACAGATATAAAGCACACTGAGGGATCACTGGAGTGCATTTTCCATTTGTGGCCCCTGAGGAGTCAGTGGCAGTGGCAGAGGGTTGTTCTGATGTTCTAAGCCATGCCAATCCAGATATGATTGAATGACGGAGAGGACTTGATAAGCCAAATGGAGAAGGAACAACTCATTGGGTTTTAAAGTTTGCAGAGGGCTAACATACAACTCCCTTAGCATCAAGTGAATTGATCGGCATGGTGGCGCAGTGGTAGACTAAGAGTTGCTGCCTTACAGTGCCAGAGACCCAGGTTCGATCCTGACTACGCGTGCTTGTAGTTTGTACGTTCTCCCTGTGACCCGCGTGGGTTTCCTTCGGGTGATCTGGTTTCCTCCCACATTCCAGAGATGTGCCGGTTTGTAGGTTAATTGACGTCTGTAAATTGCCCCTAGTGTGAAGGATATAGGACGAGTGTACGGGTGATCATTGGTTGGCGTGGACTCAGCGGGTGGAAGGGCCTGTTTTCACGCCATCTCTTTTCAGAATGGCAGGCAGTGGCGAGTGGAGTGCCACAAGGCTCGGTGTTGGGGCCGCAACTGTTTACCATATATATTAATGATTTGGAAGAGGGAATTAGGAGCAACACTAGCAAATTTGCGGATGACACAAAGCTGGGTGGCAGTGTGAACTGCGAAGAGCATGTTAGGAGGTTGGCGTGAAAACAAAGGCAAAACAGTTATAATGGGTGACTTCAATCTACATATAGATTGGGTGAATCAAATTGGCAGGGGTGCTGAGGAAGAGGATTTCTTGGAATGTATGAGGGATAGTTATCTAAACCAACATGTAGAGGAACCAACGAGAGAGCAGGCTATTCTAGACTGGGTATTGAGTAATGAGGAAGGGTTAGTTAGCAGACTTGTTGTGCGTGCCCCCTTGGGCAAGAGTGACCATAATATGGTTCTGTTCTTCAATAGGATGGAGAGTGACATTGTTAATTCAGAAACAACGGTTCTGAACTTAAAGAAAGGTAACTTTGAGGGTATGAGACGTGAATTGGCCAAGATTGACTGGTAATTAGTTCTAAAAGGGTTGACGGTGGATATGCAATGGAAGGCATTTAAAGACTGCATGGATGAACTACAAAAATTGTTCATCCCAATTTGGCAAAAGAATAAATCAGGGAAGGTAGTGCATCCGTGGATAACAAGGGAAATCAGGGATAGTATCAAAGCAAAAGATGATGCGTACAAATTAGCCAGAAAAAGCAGCATACCAGAGGACTGGGAGAAATTCAGAGACCAGCAGAGGAGGACAAAGGGCTTAATTAGGAAAGGGAAAATAGATTATGAAAGGAAACTGGCAGGGAACATAAAAACTGACTGCAAAAGTTTTTATAGATATGTGAAGAGAAAGAGATTAGTTAAAACAATTGTAGGTCCCTTGCAGTCAGAAACAGGTGAATTGATCATGGGGAACAAGGATATGGCGGACCAATTGAATAACTACTTTGGTTCCGTCTTCACTAAGGAAGACATAAATAATCTGCCGGAAATAGCAGGGGGCCGCGGGTCAAAGGAGATGGAGGAACTGAGTGAAATCCAGGTTAGTCGGGAAGTGGTGTTGGGTAAATTGAATGGATTAAAGGCCGATAAATCACCAGGGCCAGATAGGCTGCATCCCAGAGTACTTAAGGAAGTAGCTCCAGAAATAGTGGATGCATTAGTGATAATTTTTCAAAACTCTTTAGATTCTGGAGTAGTTCCTGAGGATTGGAGGGTAGCAAACGTAACCCCACTTTTTAAGAAGGGAGGGAGAGAGAAAACGGGGAATTACAGACCAGTTATTCTAACATCGGTAGTGGGGAAACTGCTAGAGTCAGTTATTAAAGATGGGATAGCAGCACATTTGGAAAGTGGTGAAATCATTGGACAAAGTCAGCATGGATTTACGAAAGGTAAATCGTGTCTCACGAATCTTATAGAATTTTTCAAGGATGTAACTAGTCGAGTGGATAGGGGAGAACCAGTGGATGTGTTGTATCTGGACTTTCAGAAGGCTTTCGACAAGGTACCACATAAGAGATTAGGATACAAACTTAAATCACACGGTATTGGGGGTTCAGTATTGATGTGGATAGAGAACTGGCTGGCAAACAGGAAGCAAAGAGTAGGAGTAAACGGGTCCTTTTCACAATCGCAGGCAGTGACTAGTGGGGTACCGCAAGGCTCAGTGCTGGGACCCCAGCTATTTACAATTTATATTAATGATCTGGACGAGGGAATTGAAAGCAACATCTCCAAGTTTGCGGATGACACTAAGCTGGGGGGCAGTGTTAGCTGTGAGGAGGATGCTAGGAGACTGCAAGGTGACTTGGATAGGCTGGGTGAGTGGGCAAATGTTTGGCAGATGCAGTATAATGTGGATAAATGTGAGGTTATCCACTTTGGTGGCAAAAATGGGAAGGCAGACTATTATCTAAATGGTGGCCGATTAGGAAATGGGGAGATGCAGCGAGACCTGGGTGTCATGGTACACCAGTCATTGAAAGTAGGCATGCAGGTGCAGCAGGCAGTGAAGAAAGCGAATGGTATTTAGGCCTTCATAGCAAGAGGATTTGAGTATAGGAGCAGGGAGGTTCTACTGCAGTTGTACAGGGTCTTGGTGAGACCACACCTGGAGTATTGCGTACAGTTTTGGTCTCCAAATCTGAGGAAGGACATTATAGCCATAGAGGGAGTGCAGAGAAGGTTCACCAGACTGATTCCTGGGATATCAGGACTTTCATATGAAGAAAGACTGGATAGACTTGGTTTATACTCGCTAGAATTTAGGATTGAGAGGGGATCTTATAGAAACGTAAAAAATTCTTATGGGGTTGGACAGGCTAGATGCAGGAAGATTGTTCCCGATGTTGGGGAAGTCCAGGACAAGGGGTCACAGCTTAAGGATAAGGGGGAAATCCTTTAAGACCGAGATGAGGAAAAACTTTTTCACACAGAGAGTGGTGAATCTCTGGAACTCTCTGCCACAGAGGGTAGTTGAGGCCAGTACATTGGCTATATTTAAGAGGGAGTTAGATGTGGCCCTTGTGGCTAAAGGGATGAGGGGGTATGGAGAGAAGGCAGGTACGGGATACTGAGTTGGATGATCAGCCATGATCATATTGAATGGCGGTGCAGGCTCGAAGGGCCGAATGGCCTATTCCTGCACCTATTTTATATGTATCTATGTATCTATGTACCTCGTTGGTCTCAGTTTAGCATTGCTTGTGTAAGTCAGCAAAGTGCAAGATTCTTTCTACAGCCCTCAGACCAGTGAGCCCATGTGCTCATATCTTAACCAGACAGTCAGAACTTTTTTTAGTATAGTTTAGAGATACAGCACAGAATCAGGCCTTCAGCCCACCGAGTCCCGTCAACCAGCGATACCGGTGCATTAAACTACCCCGCACACACTAGGGACAATTTACGTTTATACCAAGCTAATTAACCTACAAACCTGCATGTGTTTGGAGTGTGGGAGGAAACTGAAGATCTCGGACAAAAACTCACGCAGGTGAAGTGGAAAATGTACAAATCTGTACTGACAGCACCCGTAGTCAGGATCGAACCTGGGTCTCTGGCACTGCAAGCGGTGTAAGCCAGCAACTCTGCTGCTGCGCCACCGTGCCTGCCCCTTTTTCCCAGGACAGAGATGGAATACTAGAGGGCATAGCTTTAACGAGAGTGGGGCAAAGTTTAAAGATGTGTGGAGCAAGTTATTAGAGGTTGGAGTGCGCCTTGAGTGTGTTGTCAGGGGTGGTGGAGGTAGACACAACAGTGGCATTGAACAGGTTTTTGTATAGGCAGGGAATGGAGGGATAATGATAATGTGCAGGCAGATAAGAGTTGGCAGTGGTGTCACGTTTGGCACAGGCATTGTGGGCCGAAGGGCCTGTTCCTGTGTTGTACTGTTCTATGTTCTATACCTCAGGTTATCATTCTTTACCTTTAACAAAAGGTTTGGTGGGGAAGGGAAGGAGATGAGTTCAGACAAGCTGATTTAAACTTTGGAGATACTTCGGCCCACCGAGACCGCGCCGACCAGCGATCACCCCGTACGCTAGCACAACCTTACGCACTAGGGACAATTTACAAATTTTCTGAAGCCAATTAACCTAGAAAACCTGTAGGTCTGTGGAGTGTGGGAGGAAACCGGAGCACCCGAAGAAAACCCACACTGTCACAGGGAGAAGTTACAAACTGCGTACAGGCAGCACCCGTAGTCAGGATTGACCCCGGGTCTCTGGCGCTGTAAGGCAGCAACTCTACTGCTGTGCCACCGTGCCGGCCAAATAGATGCACATCAGATTAGATACGTTAGGAAGAAGAACGTGTACAACATTGTAGATTCAATTGCGGAGTTCGTTTACTTCAGGCATATATAAATAGGGGACTAGTGTAGCTGGTCAATATTCATCCATTAAACTCATGTGCTGTGGAGTTTGCACATTCTGGTGAGGCGTCATTTCCGGTGAGGAGTGCGTCATTTCCGGTGAGTGCGGCCCGGGCTGTCGCCGAGGGAGGAAGGACGGAGCCGCGGCTCGTGAGGCTAACAGAGGCAAAGAGGTTTGCCACGCACTGCAAGGGAGCAGTGGACCAGACAGGAAGAGCGGACGGATTACTATTAGACAGCCAAACCAGTAGGTAATTTACGGCTGGGGTGAGTACTTTCCCATTTATAGGAGGTAGGATTATATAAATAAGGGGTGTATCAATAGGAGGTAGGATTATATAAATAAGGGGTGTATTAATATAGTAATCCGGGTAGGGGATTCTTAAATAGGACCAGTTATTTACTTATATAAGATGGGCGGCCAGGAGATGTGCCAATACTGTGAGATGTGGGAATTTGTCGACACCATTGATGTAGATGGTGTGGATGATCCCTACAGCTGCTGTAAGTGTTTGAGGCTAGCGGAACTCGAGCTCCGCATTGAGGAGCTGGAGATCCAACTTCATACGCTGCGGTACATCAGGGAGGGGGAGTATTACCTGGATGTTTTGTACCAGGGGATGGTCACACCGACCAGTTTAACTAATTCAGTAGTGAGTGAGCAAGGAAAGGAAGATGTGGCCATAAGCGAGGCAGGTAGGGGGAACCAGGAGGAGATGCGGCAGGAGCCACAGCCCTTGTTCCTGACGAGCATGACCGAGGCTCTTACTCAATGTGAGGACGGGAACAGGGGCTGTGGGAGGGATGAGCAACCTGGCTGCAGCACCGTGGATCAGGGGGACATTCAAGAGGGGGGAGTTAGAAGAAATGCCGTTGTGATAGGGGATAGTATTATTCGGGGGGTAGATAAGGTTCTCTGTGGCCAGCAGAACATGTCCCGAAGGCTGTGTTGCCTACCCGGTGCTAGGGTTAAGGATATCTCTGCGATGCTGGAGAGAAATTTGCAGAGGGAGGGGGAGGATCCAGTGGTCGTGGTCCATGTGGGGACCAATGACATAGGAAGGACGAGGAAGGAGGATCTGCTGAAGGAGTTTGAGCAGTTAGGGAATAAATTAAAAAGCAGAACCTCGAGGGTACTGATCTCCGGATTGCTACCTGAGCCACGGGCCAAATCGGCGAGAGTACGTAAAATTAAAAAGCTGAATGCGTGGCTAAAAGACTGGTGTGGGAATAATGGGTTTGGTTTCTTGGGCCACTGGCACCAGTACTGGGACAGGGGGGATCTGTTCTGTAAGGACGGACTTCACCTGAACGGTGCTGGGACTGGGGTCCTGGCAAATCATATAACTAGGGCAGTAGAGAGGTCTTTAAACTAAGTAGCGGGGGGGAGGTATCAAGGGTGGTAATAACGGCAGGGGTAGAGGAAATAGAGCAGGGTATCAGTGGGGAAACGGAAAATCAAAATGTGACAGGAGGATTCGGAATGTGTGAAGATAAAGCTCTAGATGTAAAAGAGGCAAAAACAGAAAGGAAGGGTAGTAAAAATCATCTGAAAGTGCTGTATCTAAATGCACGGAGTATTCGAAATAAGATAAATGAATTAACGGTGCAATTAAGTATATATAGTTATGATATCGTGGCCATTACGGAGACATGGCTGCAAGGGGATCAGGACTGGGAGTTCAATATAGAGGGGTACTCGACAATTAGAAAAAATAGACAGGAAAGAAAGGGAGGAGGGGTGGCCCTTTTAATAAGGGAGGGAATAACGGCAATAGAGAGGAAGGATATTGCGTTGAAGGATCAGGATAGTGAAACAGCTTGGGTACAGATAGAGAATAACAAGGGGAAAAAAACACTAGTGGGTGTAATTTATAGACCTCCAAATAGCTGTGACGCTGTTAGTCAGAACATAAATCTGCAAATAGTTGACGCATGTAAAAAGGGAACTGCTGTAATCATGGGGGACTTCAATTTTCATATTAATTGGGCAAACCAAACTGGGCAGGGTAAACTAGAAGAAGAGTTTATAGAATGTATTAGAGACGGGTTCCTAGAACAGTATGTCACAGAACCGACAAGGGGGGAGGCAATCTTGGATCTGGTCCTGTGTAATGAAGCAGGATTAATTAAAAATGTCATAGTTAGGGACTCGTTGGGAACAAGTGACCACAATATGGTCGAATTCCATATTCAAATAGAAGGGGATCAGGTTGAAACTCAGGCTAGGGTACTTAGTCTAAATAAGGGGGATTATGAAGGTATGAGGACTGAGCTGATCAAAGTTGACTGGGATAGCAGACTCAAGAATAAGACGGTACATGAGCAGTGGTGTACGTTTAAGGATCTACTGTATAACCTTCAAGAAAAATGTATTCCTATGAAGAAAAAAAGGGGTAAGGGTAAGAACAGTCAGCCATGGCTCAGTAAAACTATAAAGGATAGTATTCGGCTGAAGGCAAGGGCATATAAGGTAGCCAGAGATAGTGGGAGGGTAGAGGATTGGGAAGCATTTAAAGGTCAGCAAAAAATAACTAAGAGATTAATTAAGATGGGGAAAATAGACTATGAAAGGAATTTAGCGAACAACATAAAAACTAATAGTAAGAGTTTTTATAGCTATATAAAAAGAAAAAGGGTGGCTAAGGTGAACGTTGGTCCATTGGAGGGTGAGACTGGAGAGTTGTTGGTGGGGAACATGGAAATGGCAAAGGCATTAAACGAGTATTTTGTATCAGTCTTCACCATAGAAGACACAAAAAATATTCCAACGCTGGATAAACAGGGGGCGGTAGGAATGGAGGAGCTAAATACTATTAAGATCACCAAGGAGGTGGTATTAGGGAAATTAATGAGACTGAAGGAGGATAAATCCCCTGGGCCTGATGGATTACATCCAAGGGTTTTGAGGGAGATAGCGGTGGGGATTGTGGATGCATTGGTGATAATTTTCCAAAACTCCCTGGAGGCAGGAACGGTCCCAGTGGATTGGAAATTGGCCAATGTAACACCTATATTTAAAAAAGGAAGTAAACAGAAGGCGGGTGACTATAGACCGGTTAGTCTAACATCGGTGGTGGGTAAAATGTTAGAGACAATTATTAAAGAAACACTAACGGGGCACTTGGATAGACATGACTTCATCGGACAGAACCAGCATGGTTTTGTGAAGGGGAAGTCCTGTTTAACGAATCTGCTCGAATTCTTTGAGGAAGTAACAACCCGGGTGGATAAAGGGGAACCGGTGGATGTGGTATACTTGGACTTCCAAAAGGCTTTTGACAAGGTGCCACATAAGAGACTATTGCTAAAAATAAAAAATTATGGGATTGGGGGTAATATATTAGCATGGGTAGAGGATTGGCTAACAAATAGGAAGCAGAGAGTGGGGATAAATGGTTCATATTCGGGATGGCAACCGGTAACTAGCGGGGTTCCGCAAGGGTCGGTGCTGGGACCCCAGTTGTTCACAATTTATATAAATGATTTGGAGGAGGGAACCAAGTGTAATATATCAAAATTTGCGGACGATACAAAAATGGGAAGAAAAGTAGGGGATGAGGAGGATAGGAAGAGTCTGCAAAAGGATATAGATAAGCTAGGTGAGTGGGCAACAACTTGGCAGATGAAATTTAATACTAATAAATGTGAAGTCATTCACTTTGGGAAAAAAAATGATAGGGCAAGTTATTTTCTAAATGAGGAGGAGCTGCGCTGTAATGCAACGCAAAGGGATCTAGGGGTAGTAGTACATGAATCACTAAAAGTTAGTATGCAGGTGCAGCAAGCTATCAGGAAGGCCAATGGAGTTTTGGCCTTTATTGCTAGGGGGATTGAGTATAAAAACACGGAGGTCTTGCTGCAGCTGTACACAGTATTAGTGAGACCACATTTGGAATACTGTGTACAGTTCTGGGGTCCATACTTAAGAAAGGATGTACTGGCCCTGGAGGCAGTGCAGCGAAGGTTTACAAGATTAATTCTTGCAATGAGGGGATTGACATATGAGGAAAGGTTAAGTAGGCTGGAACTCTACTCTTTGGAGTTTAGAAGAATGAGAGGCGATCTCATTGAAACATATAAGATCGTGAGGGGCCTTGATCGGGTGGATGCACCGAGGATGTTCCCAATGATCGGGGAAACTAGAACTAGGGGACATAGTTGTAGAATAAGGGGGGGCTCTTTTAAAACTGAGATGAGGAAGAACTTCTTCACCCAGAGGGTGGTTAATTTATGGAATTCACTGCCCCAGGGAGCAGTGGAAGCAGAAACATTAAATATATTTAAGTCTAAAATAGATGGTTTTTTAGCTGCCAAGGGGATAAGGGGCTACGGGGAGAGGGCAGGGATATGGACCTAGGTAGGGTTAGTATAGTAAGACCTGAGTGATCTCCTGGACAAGTGTCGATCGCCTGGATTGGGGTCGGAGAGGAATTTCCCGGATTTTTTTCCCGAATTGGACCTGGGTTTTTATCCGTTTTTTTGCCTCCCCCAGGAGATCACTCGGTTCTTGGGGTGGAGAGGGGTGATAGCGCTATAAAGGGGAGGGTAGTGTCTTGTGTTCTGTGTCTTGTGTCTACTGTTTGTGGGTGGGGGTGTTTGTTTGTTTGGTGTTCAGCCATGAGCGAATGGCGGTGCGGGCTCGATGGACCTGGTGGTCTGCTCTCGCACCTACTTTCTATGATTCTATGATTCTAAATGCTAGACGCAGCTGTTCTTGCAACAGTTGTAAAAGGAACCCTAGGAAGGAAAACTAATCATTCACTCTTCCTGCCACCATTAACCTTGGCAAGTAGGATAGGAGGCACAGGTCAGTGGGGCCGTATTGCCCGATTTGCACAAATGAAATGGAGCAGTCTACTGGGGTCACCTAACCCACGAAGTGTCTCCACCCGAAAACTTACCCATTACTTCTCTCCAGATGCTGCCTGTCCCGCTCAGTTACTCCAGTACTTTGTGTCCATCTCTGGTGTAAACCAGCATCTGCAGTTCCTTCCTACAAATCTTGAACGTGGTTTGAATGTTTACCTCATGATTTGATACAGACATTACTACTCCAGTTCGAGCAGAGAGCTCAGTTTCTACTTGGCACTTCACCAAAATCCAGAAGGTATTTTACTTGTCTAAATGTCTCACCCAGCTAGATTTTAAAATCAGCCTGCATTATTCAATGTGGTTTAAGTGGAAAACTACAATTCTGAACTGGGATTAATCCTGTATTATTCACTAATGGCTGCAGGCTACACTTGGGGGTGTTTTCTTAAAAACATCTGTCACTTACACAGAAACTTGAGTCTTACTACTTGTGGATTTTCACTGAACCTTGGCTTACAGAACAAGACCCTTGTCTTGAGCATAACTCTTGGATCTAAGCAAGCACATCACACAATTTCCCCTGCAACCACAGGAGATGCAACACCTGTCCCTACACAATAGACAATAGACAATAGACAATAGGTGCAGGAGTAGGCCATTCCTGCCTTCTCCCCATATCCCCTGACCGCTATCTTTAAGAGCCCTATCTAGCTCTCTCTTGAAAGTATCCAGAGAACCGGCCTCCATCGCCAGCTGAGGCAGAGAATTCCACAGACTCACAACTCTCTGTGAGAAAAAGTGTTTCCTCGTCTCCGTTCTAAATGGCTTACCCCTTATTCTTAAACTCTGGCCCCTGGATCTGGACTCCCCCAACATCGGGAACATGTTTCCTGCCTCTGGCTTGTCCAAACCCTTAACAATCTTATATGTTTCAATAAGATCCCCTCTCCTTCTTCTAAACTCCAGAGTGTTCAATTCAATTCAATTCAATTCAATTTATTTGTCTTTTGGACAAATTTGTCATTTGGACCCCTTGAGGTCCAAACGAAATGTCGTTTCTGCAGCCATACAATACAAAACGAAGAAGACCCGAGACACAACACAATTTACACATACATCCATCACAGCGCTGTGATGGAAGGCAAAAAAACGTATCTCTCCACTGCACTCCCCCCCCCCCCCCCCGATGTCAGAGTCAAAGTCAAAGCCCCCGGCGGGCGATGGTGATTGTCCCGCAGCCATTAAAGCCACGCCGGGTGATGCAAGGTCGCGCACCGGGTCTTGGTGTTAGAGCCCCGGCGCGCGCCCGCAAAGTCCGGTGGCCATTCCAAGCCGCGCGGGGCGACGATGTAAAGCCCCGCTCCAGGTGCGCTTCAACCCCGCAACTCGGGCGGGAGAAGTCGCCGCTGCGGAAGCCCCGAAAAGCGGTCTCCCACCAGGGACCCGCGGGCTTACGGTGTTGCCGTCCGCCAGACCCGCGGTTGTAGCCTCCGAATCTCCGGCGGTCGGGTAGCAGCAGCGCTCCACCACAGCTCCACCCGCTCCGGACTCGGCCAGCCCCGCGACGGTGAGTAGTCCGCAGCTCCACGGGAGCCCCAGGTCGGTCCTGCTGGAGGCCGCTCCACGTTGCCCAGCCCCAACGACAGCGGAGACCCGACAAAGAAAAGGTCGGGTCTCCCGTGCAGCGGAAAGATTTCAAAGTTTCCCCCCCCCACCCACACCCCCACCCCCCCACACACATACCCCGACAAAAAAATAAATAAAAACTACACAAAAACGAGACAAAAATAATAAAAAGACAGACGGACTGCAGAGGCCGCTGCAGACGAAAGTCGCGCCGCCCACCGCCGCCCAGCCACTCCATTCTCTCAGCATATGACAGTCCCGCCATCCTGTAAATTAACCTTGTAAACCTACGCTCCCTCAATAGCAAGAATGTCCTTCCTCAAATTAGGAAATCAAAACTGCACACAATACTCCAGGTGTGGTCTCACTAGGGCCCTATACCACTGCAGAAGGACCTCTTTGCTCCTATACACAACTCCTCTTGTTATGAAGGCCAACATGCCATTTGCTTTCTTCACTGCCTGCTGTACCTGCATGCTTACTTTCATAGACTGACAAACAAGGACCCCCAGATCCCTTTGTACTCCCCCTTTTCCCAACTTAACACCATTTAGATAGTAATCTGCCTTCCTGTTTTTGATACCAAAGTGGATAACCTCACATTTATCCACATTAAACTTCATCTGCCATGCATCTGCCCACTCCCCCAACTTGTCCAAGTCACCCTGGATTCTCATAGCATCCTCCTCACAGTTCACACTGCCACCCAGCTTTGTGTAATCTGCAAATTTGCTAATGTTACTTTGAATCCCTTCATCCAAATCATTGATGTACAGTATATTGTAAATAGCTGTGGTCCCAGCACCGAGCCTTGCGGTACCCCACTAGTGACTGGGTGCCATTCTGAAAGGGACCCGTTATTCCCTACTCTTTGTTTCTGGTCTGCCAACCAATTTTCTATCCATGTTAGCACTCTACCCCCAATACCATTTCTCCCACTAATCTCTTATGTGGGACCTTATCAAATGCTTTCTGAAATTCCAGGTACACTACATCCACTGGCTCTCCCTTGTCCATTTTCCTAGTTACATCCTCAAAAAATTCCAGAAGATTAGTCAGGCATGATTTCCCCTTCGTAAATCCATGCTGACTTGGACCAATTCTGTTACTGCTATCCAAATGTGCTGCTATTTCATCTTTCATAATTGACTACAGCATCTTTCCCACCACCGATGTCAGGCTATCTGGTCTATAATTTCCTGTTTTCTCTCTCCCGTCTTACTTAAAAAGTGGGATAACATTAGCTACCCTCCAAACCACAGGAACTGATCCTGAATCTATAGAACATTGGAAAATGATCACCAATACGTCCCTGATTTCTAGAACCACTTCCTTTAGTATCCTTGGATGCAGACCATCAGGCCCTGTGGATTTATCAGCCTTCAGTCCCATCAGTCCACCCAACACCATTTCCTGCCTAATGTGGATTTACTTCAGTTCCTCCGTCACCCCAGATCCTCTGGCCACTAGTACATCACGAAGATTGTTTGTGTCCTCCTTAGTGAAGACAGATTTAAAGTACCTGTTCAACTCATCTCCCATTTCCTTTTTCCCCATAATAAATTCACCTTTTTCAGTCTTCAAGGGTCCAACTTTGGTCTTAACTAATTTTTTCCTCTTCACATACCTAAAGAAGCTTTTACTATCCTCCTTTATATTCTTGGCTAGCTTAACTTCGTACCTCATCTTTTCTCCCCGTATTGTCTTTTTAGTTATCTTCTGTTGCACTTTAAACATTACCAAATCCTCTTGCTTCCCACTCATCCTTGCTACGTTGTACTTCTTCTCTTTTATTTTAATACTGTCCCTGACGTCCCTTGTCAGCCACGGTTGCCCCTTACTCTCCTTGGAATCTTTCTTCCTCTTTGTTGTTCCACTGTCATCCCTGCTATGGTACCCTTCCAGTCAACTTTGGCCATCTCCTCCCTCATGGCTCCATAGTCCCCTTTATTCAACTGTAACACTGACACCTCCGATCTACCCTTCTCCATATTGTAAATTAAACCTGACCATATTATGGTCACTACCTCCTAATGGCTCCTTAACCTCATGCTCCTTTATCAAATCTGGTTCATTACGAAACACTAAATCCAGAATTGCCTTCTCCAACCTGAACCTATCTGATCTCCCGGTTGCTGGACACTTTAATTCTCCTTCCCATTCCCACACAGATCTTTCTGTCTTCAGTCTCCTCCATTGTCAGAGTGAGTGAAGTTAAACACAAATTGGAGGAACAGCATTTCATATTTTGCTTGGGCAGCTTACAGCCCAGTGGTATGAATCTTGATTTCTCCCACATCAGGTAGCCCCGGCATTCCCTCTCTCTCTATCCCTCCCCCACCCATGTCGCACCAGTTTCTCGTTTTCACCCTACAAACAGCTTACAATGACCTGTTTCCTTTATCATCGTCACTTTTTTACATCTTTCATTCATTGCACTTTATCATCATACTTTTACATCACCGTCTATATCTCTCGTTTCTCTTATCCCTAACCAGTCCGAAGAAGGGTCTCGACCTGAAACGTCACCCATTCCTTCTCTCCAGAGATGCTTCCTCTCCCGCTGAGTTACTCCAGCTTATTGTGTCTGTCTTCGGTTTAAACCAGCATCTGCAGTTCCTTCTGACACAACAAACAACCTGTTAGTCTGTTTTGGTTGTGCTGGTACATAAGCTAATTAGAATCTCCTGCTCCATAATGAATCATCTTTTAAAGACTATTTACGCACAGAAGAGAACTCCAATTTATGGCCTGGTGTTTAGCACAGAGTGAAGGGAATTTCATCAACCTTGAGGGGTACAAACCGCAGCGACTACCCCCCTCGATCTCCGAATGTTGTACCAAGTGTGTTACTTTCAGATATCCTACACATCGCACAACAGGGATATGAAACCGGGGTGGACATACACAATTTTAATCTCGTATTTTAAACAGATGGGCTGAAAGGCCTGTTGCCTTGCTATATAATGATGATTTTACTTCGAAGTCATGTGAGTGACTACGTGAAGAAGCCCGCCAGCCCGCATGCGAGTCATTATGTCTAACGCATGGCGCACGACTGACTGGGAGGAGCATCGTTCCTCCAGTGGTAAGTTGAAAACCTCGCAGGTAAGTTTCAAACTTATTCTGAGGTCGTGTCTTTTGTTGAATAATCTCTTTACAGTGTTTGCGGACGGGAAATCCAGGGCGAAGTCCAGACGGGCCGTGGGGAAACCGGCTACGGAGGACCGCGGGAGTGCGGGTAGCCGAGGGCCATCGGTTTCACCATCCGAGTCGCTGACAGTGCGGTCAGCGACTTCAGACTTGGTGCTTGCCCAAAGCACTTTGGCAACCCCGAAAGGGGGCAAAGCCAATCGCAAGTCTGAGAGGCCTGTGTACTCAGATGAATCAGGCCAGGAGGATTCCCCTCCTACAACCATGGATAGCGTCTTCGGGCGTTTATCCCGGATGGAGCACCTCATGGAGAGGATGCTCCATCATAATATGCTCCGTGATACGGAGACATATCAGCGCAGGTCTCCTTTCGTGCCTGCGGCAGCGCCTGGTCCAGGGCTGCATAATGTCTCCCACTCTGAGGAGGGGTGTCAGGGGTCAGTATATGACTGACTCCGAATTCGGAGTTATGTCCATGGAACATACTGGGATGCATGACATGCGTGAGGAATTGCCTGCCATGGCGTCAAGATTTGCGATACCCTCGCAAACAGGGGAGCTGCTGCAGGAAGAGCTGGCTTCCAACATCAACTACCTCACGTTACATCAATTACAAGAAAAGGTTGTGGTTGAAACGGCTGCAAAATACCATACGCCTGTAAATTATGCATCCCTAAAAGTGCCGGCAGTCAACAATTCTATCTGGGGATACATTGGACGGGGCATCAAGGCCCAGGAAATGAAGCTCCAACGAATTTTAAAATTACTGGCTTCAGGCATCACGGCGTTGCCAGATCTGTGGATGGCGGGCCATTATCGGACGTCCAGCAGGATGCCCTGGCGTTAATGTGCAATGCACACTTTGAAATGAACTGCTTCCGAAAGAACGCCATCAGGCCTGCCTTAAATCCAAAATTTGCAGGCCTATGTAAGTCCAGCAATGTCCAGCCGCCTAATCTTCTGTTCAGGGAAGACCTACCCAAACAAGTAAAAGACCTGAATGAGGAAGCCAAAGCTGTCGGGTTAATCAAAGCACCCACGATGAGCAAAGCTTCACTGTTTCGGCGACAACACCCCTACGCCTCGATCAGCAGTAAGCAGTTCGCTGAAGCTGGTGGCAGCTCAAAACTTGATTTTTCTGGGCAGAGGTCTTTTTTAGGCCAAGGCCCAGGCCGGCCGGCATGAAAAATGCGCAATCCTCGCACCCCAGCAGTTCTACCCTCCAAACCTCGAGGACGGAAATTGAACCCGTATTAGGGGCCGTTGGGCCTACTATTAGACCACTGGTAACTATGGAGGTAGGTGGGTCTGGTTCTTTCTGAAACATGGGGTGTGTGGACCAGTTACAAGTTGTTGGTAGATTGCACTTGTTTTTGCACGAATGGCGGTGGATAACATCAGATCCGTTTAAACTGCACAGTATACAAGTGTTCAAAATTGAATTTCTTCCTAACTCATTGCCACCCACACAACATACACCAAGTCGGGTATTTGTTCATTCCAAACAAGAAGGTTTGGATATGCAGAAATTCATATATTACACACAAAAGGGGTAATCGAGAAGTCAAGTCATGAACATCATCAATTTGTCTCCAATATATTCTCTAGGCAAAAGAAAGATGGAGGATGTCGGATCATCCTTAATGTAACACAACTTAACTCACATGTGCAGTATAGACATTTTAAAATGGAAAACTTCGTTACTGCCAAACAACTGATTTCCAAAGGATGCTTTATGGCATGCATCAATCTCAAAGATGCATACTATTCAGTTCCCATTCACAGGGATCACCGGAGATATTTGAAATTTAGCTGGATGGTGAAATTATGGCAGTTTAAAGAACTGCCTAATGGGTTAAACTTCAGCTCCCAGGTTATTTACCAAATTACTAAAGCCGGTGCTTGGGCTGCTCAGAGCTCAAAAACACATTGTTATGGCCAACTGGAAGATATTCTAATTATAGGGAAAATGCTGTATTTGGCTAAATTAGCTGTTTCAGCCACAAAACCCATATTTGAGAAATTGGGTTTCTCATCCATCCAGGATGATACCAACTAGAGTTATTAATTATTTGGGATTTACCATTAACTCTATTAATATGTCTGTAACTGTGCCCTGGGGCAAGAGATTAGAATTTATAGAAGCCTGTAACAACCTTGTTGTTCTGGAGCAACCATCTATTCGCCAGGTGGCTAGTGTAATTGGCAAAATAGTGGCTGTTTATCCAGCTGCACAATTTGGGCCTTTGCATTATCAGAATTTACAGCGTGCAAAGGAACAAGCACTCAAGTACCATTTAAGTCATTTTAACAGACCTATGCTATTACCAGCTGAAGCTATATCAGAATTACAATGGTGGACGACCAATATTCAGCATTGCTCCAGTAGCATTTTGGTCAGTAAATCTTCAGTTATATTACAAACTGATGCTAGTGCTCAAGGGAGATGCTGGGGGCATTCTATGGGTTAAAGGCTTATTGTGGGAATATGCATAATCTTCATGTTCAACTACAAATTGATAACACTACGGCGGTGGCATATATTAATCACATGGGTGGAATCAAGTCAGTATCCGGTGATAGTTTAGCTAACCTCATTTGGCGCTGGTATATCAAAAAAAGCATTTGGATTTCAGCTACCTACTTGCCAGGTAGGTTTAACACGGTGGCGGACACTAGGTCACGTAAATTTAATGACAACACAGAATGGATGTTGGATCACAAAATATTTAACGACATTGTTGCTCGGTATGGTACACCGAATATCGATTTGTTTGCATCTAGGCTCAATCACCAGTTGCCAAAATATGTGGCATGGGAGCCAGACCCAGGGGCAGTGGCGATAGATGCATTCTCGCAACACTGGGGAGAAATGTTCTTTTATGCCTTTCCTCCATTTTGCCTCATCATGCTTGCAAAAAATCCAGCAAGATTCCGCTTCAGGCATTTTGGTAGTGATGACTGGCCTACGCAGCCATGGTTCCCGCTGATGTTGGGAAGATAATAGAACCTTATATGGTTATTTCTAAACATAAAGATTTGCTGATTCATCCCGTGACTCGGGAATCCCACCCTCTGCATGATAGAATCAATTTATTGATTTGCAGAGTTTAAGAAAACCTTTTCTGGGGCTCGGATTGTCAGATTGAACCGTGGTCGTGATCACTGCAGCTTGGAGACATAGCATCAAGAAGCAGTACATTTCCTACATCAAGAGATGGGAAGTGTTTTGTTTAAATTCTAATATAACGTATAATACGGCACGGATAACTGATGTCTGAGTTTCTTTCAAAATTGTTCTTTGATGAAAGATTAAGTTATAGTGCCATTAACTGTGCCAAAAGTGCCTTGTCATCATACTTGCTGCTGGGATCGGGACACCACTCTGTCGGGTCTCACCCTCTGATATCCAAATTTATGAAGGGTATCTTTAACACAAATCCTCCCAGGCCCAGGTACACGGAAGTATGGGACGATAACATTGTGTTAACACTGCTTCGCCGGTGGGCTACAGCTACATCCTTATCTTTGGTCCGGCTCACATATAAGGTAGTTATGCTCATGGCGCTAGTTTCAGCGCAGCGCGTCCAGTTGTTGCATAAGCTACGGCTGGACAGAATGGTTATATCTACCAAAAAAAGTACATTCTATGTAAATGAGCTAATTAAACTAAGCAGACCGGGGGTGTTAGGTCTAAAGCTGGGATTTTTGAAATACCCTATGGACCATAGATTGTGTGTTGTCACAAACAGTATTTTAAGGCAACAAAGAACCTTAGAGGCACTGAGCTGGCAATGTTCATTAGCCACAAAAAAACACACAAGACGGTATCAGTGCAGACCATATCCAGATGGTTATGACATGGTTGGCTTGTGCAGGAATGGGCACTGATGTTTTTAAATCTCACTCCACCATGGCTGCAACAACATCAGCAGCAAGGTTCATGGAGGTTCCGCTGGACCACATCCTAGCGACAGCAGGATGGTCGAATGAGCGGACTTTCCAAGCCTTTTATAAAAAAAAATTTGCCAGGCCGGGTTCATTTGCCAACTCAATTTTAAGTTCTGTTCAATAATTTGTTTTCCCGGATGTAAGGGATCACTATTATTATTATCATTTGTTTATCAAAAGCATCAGCATGTTTTAAATCTATGTCATGTCTGTATGCATTATCTTTTCAATCATTTCTGGTCAACTAATGCAGTGTGTTGCATGGACTCGAGTTCGCGGCATGAAATCACAGAGCTTTAAAGTCTTCACATAGTCACTCACGTGACTTTGAAGTAAAATAGAAAGATTAAACAAGAATTTACCAGTTTGAAGTTTGATCTTTATTTTGTGAGAAGTTACGTTGAGGGATTACGTGCCCTCCTTCTCATAAAGGAGAATCCTTCTCATACAACCCTCTTCTCATAAAGATCATGTGGTAGTTCTAGTTCTCGAATCTTCCTATAATCAGTTCAGCAATTGTTTCTGTGATTTCACACAGCTGCTTTGAAGGTTGACGCGCATGTGGGCTGGCGGACTTCTTCACGTAAACCCTCATCGTAAGTTCTCACAAAATAAAGATCAAACTTCAAACTGGTAAGTTCTCGTTTAATCTTTCTATTTCAATTCCCACATAGGGTTGCCAACTGTCCCGTATTAACCAGGACATCCCGGATTGTGGGCTAAATTGGTTTGTCCCATAAGGGACCACCCTTGTCCCATATTTGACTGCTACTACTCGGGTCGAGTGGACTGTCAGGTTGCAGCGCCGCGTCCAGCCCCGCGTCACCCATTCCAACGTAGTGCAGCCCATGGAGTGCAGCAGCAGTGCCTCGCCCGTGGCCCCGTCGGTCGGCAGCCCGGCCAGCTGTCCGACCTTCGGACCTTCGCTTATTGCCGACACCACCACCCCTCCTTCGCATGGCCGATCATCCGTTCATGAGGTGGATAGGGTGCCGGACTTTGCACGCAACGTCGCCCGGGCCAAAACTCCTCAGCTGGCCCGCCGGCTCGGCTTTGTGTGCAGTCAAGCACCTGGGCCAACTTATCGTTCACCCAACCACGGCCGAGTTGGTCAACGAATCACCATCGGGAATTTGTCCCATATTTTGACCTTTTGCCCCTTATTTGGGAGTGATTAAGTTGGCAACCCTATTGCCACAGGTAATCGCACTCTGCCTCAGTCTCAACTGGAAAGCTTCCTAACATCAGACAAGTATCTGCAACTAGTGCTTCCCCATAAGTGAGAGGAATAGATAGATGTACAGAGTCTCTTGCCCAGAGTACGGGAATCGAGGACCAGAGGACATAGGTTTAAGGTGAAGGGGAAAAGATTTAACAGGAATCTGAGGGGTAACCTTTTCACACAGAGGGTGGTGGGTGTATGGAACAAGCTGCCAGAGGAGATAGTTGAGGCTGGGACTATCCCAACATTTAAGAAACCTTAAGACTGGGACATGGATAGGATAGGTTGGGAGGGATATGGGCCAAATGCCGGAAGGTGGGTCGAGTGTAGCTGGGACAGGTTGGCCGGCGTGGGCATGTTGGGCCGAAGGGCCTGTTGCCATGCTATATAGCTAAATGCAGAAAGCGATTTTAATTTGACAGACCACAAATTTCTCTGCACACTGCTGATATTTTTCTCAATTCATTCAGTTTATTTTATTGTCATGTGTACCAAAGTACAGTGAACAGGTTTTTGTCACGTGCTAACATGTCAACAGAAAGACAATACATCATTACAATCAAGCCATTTACAAGGTACAGATACTTCATAAGGGAATAACGTTTAGTGCAAGGTAAAACCAGCAAAGTCCAACCAAGAGGGTCACCAATATGGTAGATAGTAGTTCAGCACTGCTCTCTGGTTGTGCAGTTGAGCAATTCCTAGACCAAATGATGGTGAGAGAATATCACTGCATTACTTTGCGAATCATAGATTGACACTGGATGATGCTGGAGGAACTCATATCTGGATAGAAGGAATGGGTGAAGTTTCGGGTCGAGACCCATCTTCAGAGTCTTTGTACATAGTGTACAAACTTGTGAGCATCAGCAAGAGTTCTCCTTCAATAAATTACAGTGTACCTTTCAAAGCCCAACCCAAGAGCTGTTCTTACCTGGTCTGTGCAAACTTCAGGGCAATGCCAGACAAATAACTGGCATATCTCATTCAGTTTGCACAAATTCCGACTTGTAGATAAGAATTTTGTTTTGCAGCATGTTTACAGCTCCAATTAAGCAAACAAAAAAAAAAACTAATGCTTTGAATGATCAAAGCAAATGAAGGGTCCCGTACCTGAAATGTTAATGTTTCTCCTTCCACAGATGCTGCCTGACCTGCTGAGACACTTTCCAACATTTAGTTTCGGGTTTTGCAGCATCTGCACATTAGGTTTTCCCAAGGGGCTCTCGCCTGCATTTATACCCTTGACATCTGCCAAACTTGACAATGAGTTGTAGAGGGTACTTCATCACTATTGGAAGTTGGTGAGTGGAGGTGGGAGACTTGTGTCGGAAGGAACTGCAGATGTTGATTTACACCGAAGATAGACACAAAAGGCTGGAGTAACTCAGTGGGGGCAGGCAGCATCTGTGGTGAAAAAGGAATATGTGACATTTCGTGTCGAGACCCTTCTTCAGGCTACTTGCTTTTTCCACACAAAGGGTGGTTGAGGCGGGGACTATCTCAACGTTTAAGAAACAGTTAGATAGGTACATGGATAGGACAGGTTTAGAGGGATATGGGCCAAACGCAGGCAGGTGGGACTAATGTAGACTAGGCATGTTGGTTGGTGTGGGCAAGTTGGGCTGAAGGGCCTGTTCCCATACTGTACAACTATGATAAAATAAATGTGCATACATACTTATTGCTCTTGTGTTGCCCATCCATCTTACTAACAGTACAATGGTCATGTTGTTCTCTGGCCCACATCGACACCTTAATATGGGCCAGAGAACAACATGGCCATTGTACTGTTAGTAAGATGGATGGACAACACAGGAGCAATTGGAACAATACCGAGCTTCCCAACAAAACACACAGCTACCCTATGTCTTCAGCATCTGAGGAAGTGTCCCGACCCGAAATGTCACCTATTCCTTCTCTCCAGAGATGCTGCCTGTCCCGCTGAATTACTCCAGCATTTTGTGTCTACCTAATGTCACACTTACATCAAAAATACACCATTAAGGAATGTACGTTTCGATCCTGCTAAGGTTGGGGGTCTTCAATCTAGTGTGGGATGCATTACAAATCTAGAGCCTGGTAGCTCATACACAAACAAAGATACCATAACTGAAAATAGGGCAGGATCACAATTGAAATCAAACACAATGTTTCATATTGAAAACTTAATTAGCAATAATTGCATCTTGGAACTTTGATCAAAACTTTTAGGGTAGCACAGTGGTGCAGCTGGTAGAGTAGCTATCTCACAAAGCCAGAGACCAGGGTTTGATCCTGGCCTCTGGTGCTGTTTGTGTGGAGTTTGCACGTTCTCGCCGTGACCGCGCAAGTTGCTCCTGTTTCCTTCTGCATTCTAAAGACGTGCTGTTTTACAGGTTAATTGACCTCTAGTGTTTAGCCTGCAAAAAGTGGGAAAACGTGAACCTACTGAACGAGTGAACAATGGTCGGGGTGGACTCAGTGGACAGAAGACTTAGACTAAAACTAACACAATCTGGCTTCCTCTGGTATCCTTCCAAATCCCAAAGACGTGTGGGTTTGTAGATTAATCGGCCTCTGGAGATACCCCCAGTGTGTAGGGAGTGAATGGGAAAGAGGGATAACATAGAACTATAGTGTGAACGGGTGATCTATGGTCAGTATTGGCTGTGGGCCGAAGGGCCCAATACCGTCCTGTATCACTAAGCTAAACCTAAAAGTGGTGTCGTTTGAATCTATGACTAGTCTTGGATAGTTAAATTTCTGAGCAGAAGTCGTGGCACTAATGTGGTCATGGGAAAACCAGAAACACACACACAGACAGACACAGAGCCTCACACAGACACACAGACGTAGACACACACACACACACACACACACACAGAGACACAGACACACACACATACACACAGACATACACACAGACACACACACACAGACATACACATACAGAGACACACAGACACACAGAGATGCACACAGACACACACAGACACACACACTCAGACACACCCACACACACAGACACACACACACAGACACACAGACACAGAGAGGCAGACACACACACACACACAAACACACAGACACACACGCACACACACACAGACACACACAAACAGACACACACGCCACACAGACACACACGCACACACAGACACACTCAGACAGACACACACACACACCAATGTTAGCAGAAACCCACGGAGGAGATTTTACTGCCCACTGGATGAGTTATACATGTCATTTGGCACCTAAGTGTGAGAGAAAACATGTGCATATTGAAGTGCTCGAGATAAGAGATCCTGATAATCTGACTCACTTGGGAAGGCAGATTCCACATCAACCTAACCTTTGATTTTGCAGCAAAACTACAACAGAGTGCTGGAGTAACTCAGCGGGCCAGGCAGCATCTCTGGAGAACATTGACTTATTTGCAGTTTGCATTTTTTGTGGTTTGTTTACATAGACATTTAGCACCAAGATAAGTATATAAGTATAAGTATTTTTATTAGTCACATTCACATACACCCAGGTATAGTGAAGTGAAATGCTTCTTGCCATTATGCAGCACACAAAAGAAGAGAATACAAACATAACACCAAGATAGTCTTAACACAAAGAACATCCCCCCACAATGGCTCCCACCATGAGGGAAGGCACAAAGTCCAGTCCCCAACCCCAGTTCACCCATAGTCGGGCCCATTGAAGCCTCCACAGTTGCCTCCACGGAGGCCCGATGTTCCAGCCCGTTCTCGCCGGGTGATATTGCTCCAGCGTCGGGAGAGTCCTCCCAGCGGCCTGGGAACCCTGGAACGGCCGCTTCCGCACTGGAGGCCGCGGCTTCCGAAGCCAACAAGGCCGCGCCGGTTGGAGCTCCACAACTGGCGATCTCATCTAGAGATCCCAGGCTCCCGGTGTAAAGTTCAGCGCCGCCGCCCGCAGCTGGTCGCTCCACAGTCCCGCAGCTCCGCGATGTTTTCTCCAGCGATCCTCAGCTCACCGGAGCTCCAGCGCGGCGACCCGGGCAAGGCATCGCCCGCTCCGCGATAGCGCTCCAGTGCTGTGCCGCCGCCGAAGCCGAGGTTCTGGGCGGTCCCCAACAGGAAACGCCGCTCCAGGCCCGCTGGTAGGCCGCGAGGACGGGTCGAAGCTACAGCCCGGAGAAAAGCTGCCTCTCCGGTCAGGTAGGGACCCTGAAAGGTAGTTTCCCCTTTCCACCCCCCCCCCCCCACCCCCCACATAAAAAAGTCTAGACCTCCAAAACAAACCACTTAACTAACTAAAATAAAAAATAAAGGATGAAAGGACAGACAGCTGCTGGCTGGGCAGCCGCACACAGGACAGCGCCCACCACTCTGATGAAAGGCAGGTAACAACAGTTCAGTCAAGAGGAGGACTAATAATATTGTGCTTTCAAGACTGAAGGAAGTACAAGCCCATGTTTAAATAAAAGCTCGCTGGAGTAATTCAGCAGGTCAGGCAACATCTCTGAAGGTGAATAGGCAGCATTTAGGTTCGAGACTCTTCAGGCCTGTTCATAAAGAATAGGAGCAGAATTAGGCCATTCGGCCCATCAAGTCTACTCCACCATTCAATCATGGCTGATGTATCTCTCCCTCTCAATCCCATTCTCCTTCTCCCCATAACACCCGTGCTAATCAAGAATCTGCAATCTCCGCCTTTAAAATGTACGTTGGAGTATAGATTAATTTAGAAGCAAGGAACTTCAAATGCTGGTTTACAAAAAAAAGGACACAAAGTGCTGGAGTAACTCAGCAGGTCAGTTAGCACCTCTGGAGAACATGGAGGTCTCGTTTCGGGTCGAGACCTGAAGTATGTTGCATTGGTTTGTACTGGTAAAGCTCAGATTCTAAATGAACGTCCAGAAAGTCTAGGTGTACCTTGAAAATAGCTCCACTCTCAGTTGAAAGAAGGAACAGCATTCTAGTAAAGTTAAGATAATCTGGAAATGCTGGCACGTGAAGTTTAAAGACAGACTTGGAACCAGAGACAACTAATAGTGGATTAAATGAGAGGCAAAAAGTGCAATTTGCCATTTATCTTGTGCAAACCCATTACTATGCCCATGCCAAAAGTTTGCAAAGCAAAAAGAAAATAAAACTATGTTCTTTCGGGTTTTATCCCAATATGCTCATAACCGGTTTTACTTAAGGTCATCGTGTTATTAATTTGGTGTTCTGACCATTTAGCTGCTGTAGTATCAACTTCAACGCAAATCGTGGCACAGTGGCACAGCAGTAGAGTTGCTGGAGGGAATGGATTACAGAGGTCACGGGGAAAACGTACAAACTGCACACAGACAGCACCCGTAGTCAGGATCGAACCCGGGTCTCTTGCGCTACAAGGCAGCAACTCTACCGCTGTGCCACCGTGCTGCCCATTTGAAGGATTCTTAAACACCACTTATCTGCCTTCACCACAATCTCCAGCAGTGTGTTCCAGGCACCCACAACCTTGTGCATTAAAAAAACTTGCTCTGAACATCTTTAAATTATGCCCTTCTCTCCTTAAAGGTACATTCTGTGGTCTTTGACATTTCCACACTGAGAAAAGTGTTGGCTGAAATATTTTGGTTCAAAAGGTGACAGTGATTTCCTGCTAATGCAGTAGATATCAGATTGTATGTTTACACACTTCCAGCTCAAGGAAGCTTATAGATTTAAAATATAGAACAAACCGAACAGTGCAGGACAAGAACAGGCCCTTCGGCCCACAATGTCCGTGCCAAACACGATAGCAAGACCATTATCTATATTACTAAAACTAAGATCTTGAACGCTTTCGACTTTCTGTTTCGTGATTTCCGAGAGAACGCCGCGACTTACGGCCGTCATTTTTGGCCACCTTGCTCAGTGTCCCATCCGCCGGATTGGACCGGAGGATTTTTCCCATCGATGAAAAATCAGAGAGTTATTAATGTTTTAAAAAATGTTGCCATTCTCTCTGCTGCCCCCGCTGGCGGCAGGGGGGAGGGACTATAAAACCCGGAAGTGTCGTGCCTCACTCAGTCTCTGCGAGACGGAGGAAGCAAGAGGGTCATGGCTCTCTGAGCTGCGAATAACACTGAACGCACGTCTACCCCACAGTGAGTCCCCTCGATGTGGTTGTAAAGTGTTTGCCAAATTGTCTGGGATTTTAAAGACTCTTCAGAAAATGTGTTTGTTGCTTGCAAAGTGTTTGCCAAATTGGCTTGGCTTTTAAAGACTCTTCAGAAAATGTGTTGGTTGCTTGCAAAGTGTTTGCCAAATTGGCTTGGCTTTTAAAGACTCTTCGGAAAATGTGCTGGTTGCTTGCAAAGTGTTTGCCAAATTGGCTTGGCTTTTAAAGACTCTTCAGAAAATGTGTTGGTTACTTGCAAAGTGCTTGCCAAATTGGCTTGGCTTTTAAAATCCTTGCAACAGTTTTCGGATGGATAAAGCGTGAATAAACATTTTATTAGATCAGGACTATGTTTAATTGCAAAATTGGCGCTCATTCCGTGACTTCCGCTTAGTTGCAAGATGGCACCGATGACGTCATTTCCGATTAGCGGCATGCTAGCACTGAGTGCGTCATTTCCGGTTTGTGGCAAGAAGCGAGACGTCAAGATGGCGCCGAGTGCAGATGCCGTTGAATAATTCAAGAGAGCTGACTGCTCTGTCTATGGTGAGTGTGTTTGTTGGACATTATTTAAAGCATGTTTTTGCTTCAGCAGCAGCAGCAGCAACAGCCTCTACAGCAAGCTTTAAAGGTTTGAATCATTCGGTTCACACACTGTATGTTCACCATGTTCTGAAGTTACTTGGCATTTTAGTATTGGTTGTGAGTGTGTGTGTGAGTGAATGTGTGTGTGTGTGTGTGTGTGTGAATGAGTGTGTGTGTGTGTGTGTGTGTGAATGAGTGTGTGTGTCTGTGTGTGTGTGTGAGTCTGTGTGTGTGTGAATGTCTGTGTGTGTGTGAGTGAGTGTGTGAGAGTGAGTCTGTGTGTGTGAGTCTGTGTGTGTGTGTGTGTGTGTGTGTGAGTGAGTCTGTGTCTGTGTGCGTGTGTGTGTGTGTCTGTGTGTGTGTGTCTGTGTCTGTGTGTGTGTGTGAGTCTGTGTGTGTGTGTGTGTGTGTCTGTGTGTGATAGTGAGTTTGTGTGTGTGTCTGTGTGTGTGTCTGTGTGTGAGTCTGTGTGTGGGTGAGTCTGTGTGTGTGTGAGTCTGTGTGTGTCTGTGTGTGTGGGTGAGAGAGAGTGAGTCTGTGTGTGTGTGAGTGAGTCTGTGTGTGTGTGTCTGTGTGTGTGTGTGTGTGTGTGTGTGTGCGAGTCTGTGTGTGTGAGTGTGTGTGTGTGTGTGAGTCTGTGTGTGTGTGTGTGTGTGAGTCTGTGTGTGTGTGTGAGTCTGTCTGTGTGAGAGAGTCTCTGTGTGTGTGTGTCTGTGTGTGAGTCTGTGTGTGTGTGTGAGTCTGTGTGTGTATGCATGTGTGTGTGTGTGTGCCTGTGTGAATGAGTCTGTGTGTGTGTGAATGAGTCTGTGTGTGTGAGTGAATGAGTCTGTGTGTGTGTGTGTGAGTGTGTGTGTGTATGAGTGTATGTCTGTGTGAGTGTCTGTCTGTGTGAGTGTCTGTCTGTGTCATTGTCTGTGTGCGTGTCTGTGTGAGTGAGTTTGTGAGTGTGTTTGAGAGTGTGTGTCTGAGAGTCTCTGTGTGTGTATATGGGGGTTGCACGTACAGACACCGGGTCAAAGGGCTTGACGCACGGAGCTGCTCAAACCATCTGGAGGACATCGGAGCTTCCGGTATATGTTGTTAATACACAAAACGTGTACTTTCCTACCTGTTAAAAACCGCCAAAACGGCGAATTTTTGCGCTGTAAATAATTGTGGAAGTCGGGGTAACCGTGAGAGACATCTATCCTACTTCAGAATTCCAAAAGTGAAGAGAAATTAAGGTAAAGAGAAGTGAGAGCTGAGGGGACAACAACAGCTAAAGTGCTTGGCCGTGCAGATATCGAGATTGAAAATATTGGGAATTATCGCGTTTGCTCACTGCATTTCATCAACAGTAAGGCATTCCTTTGGTATCTAAAAAGTTTCAAATGTGTGTGTGTGAGTCTGTGTGTGTTTGTGAGTCTGTGTGTGTGCGTGAGTCTGTGTGTCTGTGTGTGTCTATGTGTGTCTGTGTGTGTCTGTGTGTGTGAGAGTCTTTGTATGTGAATGTCTGTGTGTGGTGGAGGGTGTGTGTGTGTGATCAACAAATAACAAGTAGTACAAATAATATAGTCTTTCGTAATTCAGAGCTTATTCGTTGTGTTTAATAGCCTGATGGCTGTCAGGAAGAAGCTGTTCCTCAATGTGGATGTTACAGTTTTCAGTTTACAAAAGTCGGACGTGACTCCAGAAGTCTGGCACAAGTCAGTCAGTCCACAAGCCGTGATTCAGTCTGTCAGTCCAGAGGCCATGAGTGAGCGAGTCAGTCAGTCCAGAGACCATGAGTGAGTGAGTCAGTCAATCCAGAGACCATGAGTTAGTCCCAAGGCAGTGAGTGAGTCCAGAGGCCACGAGTAGGTCGCGCACCACCCCCCCCCCCCACTGACATCCCCCACCTCAAGATATTGCCCTCCGCCTGGCTATAGGATGCTCCCCCTCCTGAAGCCGCCCCCATCCCCCGCAGCAGGATACCCCCCTCCCTCATCAGCCCACGAGAGCCCCCGCCTGAAGCCGTCCCCCTCCCTCGGCTGCAGGACGTTTGCCACCCCCCACCCCACCCCAACAGCCCCCACCTCAAAATATGTTTTGCACAAATTCTTCAGTGAGTCCAGAGGATTGAGAAGTACAACAAAACAATGGAATTCTTTAATTTGCCACAACCAAGAAATGGAATGATGCACCTTGATGATGACAATCCAGAATTGCTGCAGGAATTGCAATACGATAGAACTGAACAACAGCAATTTGTTGAGGGTAATGGGACTCTGCTGAATGCTGAGCAGGGAGCAGTGTATGCACTCAATTTAACAGAAGGTGAAGACATTTCCCTTCTGCAGACCCAATTCCCCATTCAATCAAGGTTTGTTATGATGATCCATAAAGCACAAGGACAAACAATGCAGAGGGTGCTGATCTACTTCGACAAACCGGTATTTCAGCATGGAAAACTATATGTGTCCCTCAGCCGAGGAAAGATGAAGGGAAATGTCAACGTTTTCCTGAAGGATGGAACATCGACCAAGAATGTTGTCATTAAAAGTGTGCTTCATTGAATGATGACTTCTGAGAAAAATTCTCCGATTTTCTTTGTTAAAAATTTGACCGCTGAATCTCTCTATATTTAAATTGTCTCTTTTTTTTATCAACAGAAAAGAGACATAAAGACACAGTGAGCAGCAACAAGAGATGCAACAAGAAATAACTTAATAATTCTCATCTTTAACATTTAAATTGTTCATATATTTTAAGAGTCATTCACTTTTTAACTTTAACAAATCATTTTTCCACTTTTCATGCCTGCGTGTTCTTCAGGGAAATGGGAACCTAATAGGCAGGAATGGATGCTCTGTGGGAGAGCCACTATGAGTGCATGGGGGGAGGTTGTGGGGAGATGGACTGAATGCATGGGGGGGGAGGGGAATGGCAAGGAGCAGAGTGGGGGGGTGAAGGGAGGAGGGGTGACTGAGTGAACAACCAGCGTACCAGGCGTGAGTGACTGCACTGCCAGCCCACCAGCCGTGAGTAAGTGAACTGCCAGCCCACCAGCCATGAGTGACTGCACAGCCAGCCCACTAGCCGTGAGTGACTGCACTGCCAGCCCACCAGCCATGAGTAAGTGAACTGCCAGCCCATCAGCGGTAAGTGACTGAACTGCCAGCCCACCAGCCGTGAGTGATTGCACTACCAGCCCACCAGCTGTGAGTAACTAAAATGCAAGCCCACCAGCCGTGACTCACTGAACTGCCAGCCCAATAATTCATTCAGTCCACCCTCTCCCCCTTCTCTCTTACAGAGACTGTCACCTGTTTTGGGCAGAATTTATGGCAGTTTCTCAACTGCCAGCTTGACTGTATGGCCAGGCCTCAGTGACTGAGCTGCCCGGCCTTAGTGACTGAGCTGCCAGCCCAAGAATCCATTCCGCCCACAATGTCCATACTAGCCCTCTGGAAATCAGTCCCTTCGGCCACAACACCCATACTAGCGCAACAGAAGCCCCCCCACTGGCCAGCAATACTGGAATTGGTGGAGAGGTGGAATATTGCATTGGGTGACCAGCCCTCCCATGTGATGCTGGGACCCAGTGATACTGAACTGTATGCAAAAGTAGAATTTCACTGTACTTGGGTACACATGACAATAAAGTCCCATTGAACGTGGGATTCTAAACAGGCTCCTGGTCTACATTCTGAAATCCAGTTTAATGAGATATTCTCCCATCAGGTCTCAGGAGTTCACCCATGAGAACAATATATGCCAATACTTAAAACCAATTTGAACATGCTTAGAGTCAAATGCAAGTTAACTGCATCCCACAACACGTTAGACAAGGAGACATTATAAAAGACAAATGCTTGAGTAACTCAGCGGGTCAGGCAATATCTCTGGAGAACATGGATAGGTGATGTTTCACAGAGTGCTGGAGTAACTCAGTGGGTCAGGCAGCATCTCTGGAGAACATATGTAGGTGACATTTCACAGAATGCTGGAGTAACTCAGCGGGTCAGGCAGCAACTCTGGAGAGCATGGATAGGTGACGTTTCGGGTTGAGACCATTCCTCAGATCAGACCTGAAACATCTCTGACCCATGTGCCCCAGAGAAGCTGCTTGACCAGTTACTCCAGGACTTTGTGTCTTTTCTTTGTACACCAACATCTGCAGCTCCTCGTTTGTAGGCAATTCGAGAATATGCACTCCATGATTCAAGTTTGCATTTATGCTTACAAATACCGCCTGTATCGTGGAGTTTCACCTCAACACTGACAGCTAAAGGTTGAACAGGAGGTCAGAACCAAGATCTAGATTCAGAAATAACACTTTCAACATAATTTAGCTTCAGAGTCAAATCAGATAATGAAACCTCACAACCACATACTACATACGTAGACTTGGGGGACATTGGTTTTGTCTTTTTGCACTATTATTTAGTGTGTGTGTATATAAACATAGATATATAAAGTGTGTGTGTACATAAACATATATATAAACATAGAAAATAGGTGCACGAGTAGGCCATTTGCCCCTTCAAACCAGCAGCGCCATTCAATATGATCACGGCTGATCATCCAGAATCAGAAGATATGGTTTCTCCCCATATCCCTGACTTCCGTTAGCCCTACGAGTTAAATCTAACTCCCTCTTCAAAACATCCAGTGAATTGGCCTCCACTTCTCTGTGGCAGAGAATTCCACAGATACACAACTCTCTGGGTGAAGAACCTTTTCCTCACCTCAGTCCTAACACACATACATACACACACTGATCTTTTTTTTTCTCTTTTGTCATATTTTTTACAGTGTACTATGTTTACATATTCTGTTGTGCTGCTGCAAGTAAGAATCTGATTGTCCTAGCCAGGACATATCACAATAAAACACTCCTAACTTTCTTAGTGACACGCAGCTGACCATAAATAAACCTCAGACCATTTATAACATGTCAAAAGCTAGAATATGCCATGCCATGATTAAAGAGTACACAAAAATCAATTCAATTTTAAACGTTAACTGATAGTTAAAAAAATATCAAAGTGCATTGTTCATTTCAATAATTATAGATAAAGTCAGGTTAAAGTATTTAAAAGACACATCTCCAGTCAGATGTACTCACCAACATAGGAAAATAAGATCATAATTTGCATTTGCCTCACATAGATACATAGATACATAGAAAATAGGTGAAGGAGTAGGCCATTCGGCCCTTCGAGCCTGCACCGCCATTCAATATGATCATGGCTGATCATCCAACTCAGTATCCCGTACCTGCCTTCTCTCCATACCCCCCGATCCCTTTAGCCACAAGGGCTACATCTAACTCCCTCTTAAATATAGCCAATGAACTGGCCTCAACTACCCTCTGTGGCAGAGAGTTCCAGAGATTCACCACTCTCTGTGTGAAAAAGTTTTTCCTCATCTCGGTCTTAAAGGATTTCCCCCTTATCCTTAAGCTGTGACCCCTTGTCCTGGACTTCCCCAACGGACCAGTCGGAAGCAAGCGAAGTTGATTTTGAGCAAGTCATTTTACAGATACAGACAGGTCTGGATCCAGCAGATAGCCCAGACTCCTGGTTCAAAGCAAACTCTCCCTGGTAAACCAAAGCTCCACGGAGCTTGGTCCTGGAATATGACAGGCAACAAAAGTTCCAGATGAAATTCCCTTTTCCTATTTTGACTGGGAGCTGCCCAGGGACGATTGGCAGAAGTAAACTGCTGAGCTGGTTTAATCTGCACTGTGCTCCCACACAGACTGAGTGACTCCCAATTTGAAGAGGGTGGGGATAAAAACGCAACTCCGCAGTGCCAGAAAGCTACTTCATATTTTGAACAGCCTTCACTGGGATTTGACACATGTAGATCAGTGTCACTCAGGTTATGAGTCATACATTGTAGTTACGCCCACTAGCTTTATAGTAACCCTCCCTGCTTGGTTCCCAAATTATTAGAGAAATGTTCTAGCATGAAGTTACCGATGCTGTAACGTTAATAAAGTCTTTGGACCTTTATCACGGTGTAAGGCTTCAGTTATTTGAACAGCATCATCACACATGGTGTCAGAGTATACAAACTCACTCCTTGTTTAATTGTATTGTTTTTATTTTAGCTTATTTTTTAAACTGTCTTGCAATGGCTTCTGCTCTCAGAAAACCAGAGGTCTTGGTATATTATTGGGATCTCACCGAACGATGGCGTGTATTTGAAGAAGATTTCTCAATCTACATTGAAGCGGCTCACCCTACTGCTTATGTTCGAGCGTCAATCCTTAATTTGGCAGGCACAGAAGCTGCTCGTCGTGCCAGATTTCACAATGAACCGGCTAGACTTGAGCAGGCTGGTCTCCAGATTGTTCCTGCTGAATCCATTCGAGACCCTGACCACCTACTGCGCTAATTCCGACAATTATGTGAGTTACGCACCAATTTAGTGATCGAGCGGCATCTGTTTTTTCACGGTGCCAGAGACAGGGAGAACCTGTGGAGTTGTAGAAACATAGAAACATAGAAAATAGGTGCAGGAGGAGGCCATTCGGCCCTTCGAGCCAGCACCGCCATTCCTTGCGATCATGGCTGATCGTTCCCAATCAATAACCCCTGCCTGCCTTCTCCCCATATCCCTTGATTCCACTGGCCCCTGGAGCTCTATCTAACTGTCTCTTAAATCCATCCAGTGATTTGGCCTCCACTGCCCTGTGGCAGGGAATTCCACAAATTCACAACTCTCTGGGTGAAAAAGTTTTTTCTCACCTCAGTCTTATTGGCCTCCCCTTTATTCTAAGTCTGTGGCCCCTGGTTCTGGACTCACCCAACATTGGTAACAATTTTCCTGCATCTAGCTTGTCCAGTCATTTTATAACTCGGGAGAGCTCTTGAATTAGCTCGTACAGTGGGACAGCCCCTTAACTCTGCCTAACTCCTCTCTCAGCTTACCCCGTAAAAATATCAAACTCGTGGTAAGCACGTAGAATGTACGTAGCGAGTACGTCGGAGCTCCGGATGTCTCTTAGCGGCTCGTAATGCTAATGGCAGGTACTCAGGAAACGAGGTAAGCTCGTGAAGACCCGTGAAGATTTTTCAACATGTTGAAAAATGTCCACGAGAGCCCCGAGTACCTACGAGCGGCTATTACCGTAATTCTCCGAGTTCGAATCAGGGGAAATTCGGGAGAACTCTTGAATTAGCTCGTACAGTGGGACAGGCCCATAAGGCTACAGGGACTCTTTGTGGTGGATGGATCACCGGCGTTATGCTGTCATCTACCTGCAGATAGTACTTGCCCTCAAATTCACCTGTCCCTTCAAACACATCAGCATACTCAGCCATCAGTCTTTCCTTGCTCAGAGGGATTTCACTGCCATTCAATGTCATTATGTTCTCTTTATACACTGAGATGAGCCCCATCTGCTGGGCTGCCCTGCTTCCTAGGATTGAAATGCAGTCTTCCTCCAGGACTACAAACTCTACTTTGTATTTCCTTGGGTTCACTAGTCTCACCAAGAGGCACCACAATCATATTGTTGTACATCGACAATACTTGCTTGGTTTCATCCACATCCTTTGCATACATCTTGGGAATGATGTTACATGTGGCTCCACTGTCCACCTGGAATTTTACTTCCTTTCCTTTCAGCATCATGGTTGCAAAGATTTTCTTTGGGAATTGAGTCTCCTCAACACTGTGCACACTTTCTGCTTTTACTGCTTCTGGTTGCAGTTCCATTGTGTGAATTTCATCATCCTCTTGACTGTCATACTCATCACTGGAATTCTCCACTTCCTCCACTGCATGCACAGGTTTTTTCCCTTTTCTTTCTTCTGGTTCTTCTGTTGCACCTGCTTTTCCATGCATTGTGATGCGAAATGATCTTTCTTATGGCATTTGAAACATTCCTGGACATATGCCGGACATTTCTCCTTCTTCCTCTCATGTTTGTATCTGCAGTATTTGCACTGTATGGTTGGCTGGTATCTTTTCCCCTCTTGTCTCACTGCACAGACATCCCACTTCTGACACCATGTTTTAATATTGTGTTTCCTTACTGTAAACTGCTCCATTACAGATTCACAACTAATTAACAGAGGCTTTACACTCGAGCCTTGGGTTCAGCTATTATTATTCAGGATCCATCTTGGCTACTGCCTCATGGGTATTGCATCATCGGTACTGCACCACCGATAGCGCTATTCCCATAACAGAGTAAACTTGATGGGCCAAATGGCCTAATTCTGCTCCTATAACTTATGAACATGAATTTACAGCAGCCAATTAACCTACATATCTGCACGTCTTGGGAGTGTGGGAGGAAACCAGAGCACTTGGAGAAAACCCAGGGAGAACGCACAAACTCCATAACAACATGAACTCGTAATGAGATCCGCGCTCTCCTAAAGACCAGACACCGGGCGTTCATGTCTGATGATACAGTGGTCTACTAGAAGTACAGATACGACCTTGGTAAGGCCATCAAAAAGGCCAAAAGAAATCAGGAGGTAACTCGTATGTTGGCGTAGCATCATTCACTAACGAGCTCAATGCATTTTACGCACACTTTGATAGGGAGAATACTGATGTGCCTTCTCGAGCCCCCATTCGCTGTGATGGTATTTCAGTCACAGTCACAGAGGCCGGCATCAGAAAATCCTTCAGAGGGGTAAATTCTTACCGCAACAACAGATCAACGGTGGATGCGATCTCGCTGGCTCTCCACTCCGCTCTGGACCACTTGGACAACAAACACTCATATGTCAGGCTGTTATTCATTGATTACAGCTCGGTATTTAATTCAATGATCCCCTCTAAGCTAGTTACCAAACTCGCAGAACTGGGTCTCTGCGCATCTCTCTGCCATTGGATCCTCGACTTCCTCATTTACAGACAACAGACTGTTCGATTAGGTGGAAAGGTGTCAGCCCCGATAACAATCTGCACAGGAGCACATCAAGGCTGCGTGCTCAGCCCCTGCTGTACTCACGCTATACTCATGACTGCGGAGCTGGTCATAGTGCAAACTCCATCATCAAGTTCGCTGACAACACCATTGTTGTGGGACGTATCACTGATGGGGACGAGTCAGAGTATAGAAGAGAGACCGACCGACTGAGCAAATGGTGACAGCACAATAACCTGGCCCTCAACACCAGCAAAACTAAGGAACTGATTGTGGACTTTGGAAGAGGTAGGATGGGGACCCACAATCCCGTTTATATCAATGGGTCGGTGGTGGAAAGGGTCAAGAGCTTCAAATTCCTGAGCGTGCACATCTCTGAAGATCCCAACATGGATCTCTGTGCATCGTGGCTTGGTTCGGCAACCTGAGTGCCCAGGAGCGGAAAATACTACAAAAAGTAGTAAACACTGCCCAGTCCATCATCGGCTCTGACCTCCCTACCATCGAGGGGATCTATCGCAGTCGCTGCCTCAAAAAGGCCAGCAGCATCATCAAGGACCCACATCATCCTGGCCACACACTGATCTCCCCGCTACCTTCAGGTAGAAGGTACAGGAGCCTGAAGACTGCAACGTCCAGGTTCAGAAACAACTTCTTCCCCACAGCCATCAGGCTATTGAACTCAACTCAAACAAAACTATGAACATTAAAAGCCCATTATCTGTTTATTTGCACTTCATCTGTTTTATTTATTCATGTGTGTATACAATGCTATATGGACACACTGATCTGTTCCGTATTCATGCCTTCTATAATTCTGTTGAAGAAATTGCGGTCCTTTTAATACTGGATAACAGACCTACACTCTGTGCATGGATGGCTGGAAAAATGGGCTGGACATCATCAGTAGACATGTAGAAAGCAACGCCAAAATCTTGCGTTAACAAGGAACAATACGTGTGAGAAACGGAGAGCCAAGGATAATCCTGGGGGTTTCCTAGAACAATTCCCCTTGCTGAAGAAACTCAAAATACAACTTGATCAATATGGAACTAATTCCATCAGGTTGGATAATGGAGGGAAGGCACTGGAGGAGATTACAATGACTTGTTCAGAGGCAGCAGAAAAATCTATGATAACATAGAAGGATACTGAACATCAATGCAGAAACTGGTTATATATAAAACCCAAGGCAAATATTCTCCATTGACATTGTGAAGTCCAATATTATCTATTTTTTAAATGTTGTCCAACCTCATTTTATATTCATTGAAAATGTATTTACTTTAGCACTAAATTTCCCCTCTGCTGTTATTTAAGTCCCCTAATTGGTCAGAATTTAAAGCATAGGATGTTCTCAACTCTGATTTGAAATCAGCAGAAAAGTCACAAAGTATTTGTCTATCTGGAGGCTAAGGAGCAAGTGTGACTTTTATTGGATGTGTTTATCAGGGAGTGGATATTGTCCTTGGGGATTATATCAATGCCCTCCTGAAATGCTACACAGGAAAACAAAATGGCTCCTCAAAGATGTTTTATTGTCACGTGTTCACTGCACACTGAAATTCTTTTTGCATCGCTCACACATGCTTGAGTCGCCATAATTTGGCACCGTTTACAAAATGACTAAAGTCCTGTCCACACACGCCCTTGATGTATTGGAGAGGCTCCAGATCCAGGTAAGCCCCAGACATACCTTCTCCATCACCCTTGACCGGCTCGGCCCGTGAACCGACGTCCCTCTCCTCGCCCGACTGCCTGTGTCCTGGGGATGCCTACTGCAGCCGACCATGAAAGTGCTGGAGGCAATACCCCGGTCCCTCTCCTCGTGTCCGTTGTCACCAGTGGCTCCCTCCTCCATGACTCAACTCGGGGCCGAGCTCGGCGACTTCCCAGCTTCCCCCCGCAGGTCGTGCTGTGCCTTATGGTGTTAGACTTGAGGCCACAACTGCATGCGTGTTCCATTTGTGCAATAACCAGCCACATTGTCCTTGGTTTGTACAAAGTCCCATGACATCTGACCCCTGTCTGCAAGGCTTGGGATTTCCCCCCCACAATAACGTTGTTGCTTAAAGCATTTGTGAGATGAATATCACAATTTTATTTAATTATGTCAATAGAAGCCCTTGCATCTGCTTTAAGCATATTCACGTGACAACCTAATCAAAGCCAGAGATCTCTGTTGCCCGGTAATAACAAGTTATTTGTTCTCCATGTTGGATGTGTCTCATTTTCTTCCATCTGAACAACATGTCATGTCTCTGCTGTTAATTCGGCCACCATAAACGATGTAGTTTATACATCTGCATCTGCGATGTAGTTATAAACATTTTTGTGGCAACTTTGAAAATAGGGAGTTAATTTTGCATTTCACAAAAAAATTATGTGTCCATACACTTACCTTTGTGCAGCTATTGCCAGCTTGAACCATATCTACAATGTTGCAAGTGTGCCAGAGTATCTGTGAAATTCATTGCCACAGACGGCTGTGGAGGCCGTCAATGGATATTTTTAAGGAGGAGATTCAGAGGTGTTTGATTAGTACGGGTGTCATGGGTTATGGGGAGAAGGCAGAAGGGGGTTGAGAGGGAAAGATAGATCAGCCACGATGGAGAGGCGGAGTAGACGATGGGCCGAATTCCGCTCCTACGACTAATGAACTTATTGCAAACAATGACGAAGCCGAGTACAAGATGGAAATGCAGGGCTTGGTAGTGTAGTGTCAAGCTAACAACCTCTCCCTCAAGATAGACACAAAAAGCTGGAGTAACTCAGCGGGTCTGACACCATCTCTGGAGAAAAGGTGTAGGAGTCGTGTCAGGTCAAGACCCATCTCCACAGCCGCGCCCCCTTGTGGCCGCGAGGACCAATTACACCCCATCTCCACTCCCACTGTCGCGCCCCCTGGTGGTCGCTAGGACCAATCACACCCCATCTCCACAGCCGCGCACCCTGGTGGTCGCTAGGACCAACCACACCCCACTGTCGCGCCCCCTGGTGGCCACGAGGACCAATCACACCCCATCTCCACTCCAACAGCCACGCCCCCTGGTTGTCGTGAGGACCAATCACACCCCCATCTCCACCCACTATCGCGCCCCCTGGCACCCGGGAGGACCAATCACACCCCATCTCCACAGCGGTGCCCCCTGGTGTCCGGGAGGATCAATTACACCCCCATCTCCACAGCGGTGCCCGCCGGTGGCCGCGAGGACCAATCACACCCCCATCTCCATTGCCACGCCCCCTGGTGGCCGCGAGAACCAATCACACCCCCATCTCTACAGCCCCGCCCCCTGATGGCCGCGAGGACCAATCACACCCCCATCTCCACTCCCACCGCGGTGCCCCCTGGTTCCCGGACGACCAATCACACCCCCATCTCCACTCCCACCACTGCCACCCTAGTGCCCGGGATGACCAATCACACCCAAATTTCCACCGCCGCGCCTCCTGGCGCCCGGTAGGACCAATTACACCCCTACACCCCTACCAGTCTGAAGAAGGGTTTCGGCCCGAAACGTTGCCTATTTCCTTCGCTCCATAGATGCTGCTGCACCCGCTGAGTTTCTCCAGCATTTTTGTGTACACCCCTACACCACTCCCTCTGCCGTGCCCCCTGCCGACCCGGAGGACCCATCACACCCCCATCTCCACTCCCACTGCCGCGCTCCCTGGCAGATGAGATGACCCATCACACCCCCATCTCCACTCCCACTGCCTTGTCACCTGGCTTCGGGAGGACTCCTCACCCCTGCCTGAGGCAAATGGAAAATCCTCCACCACCACTTCCTCTCTGACCACACCACCCCTGACTACCAGTCTGAAGAATGGTCTCGACTAGGGTTGCCAACTTTCTCACTCCCAAATAAGGGACGAAAGGTCAAAATACAGGACAAATTCGCAAAGGCAATTCATTGATCGACAATGGCTGGGTGAATGTTAAGTTGGCCCCAGTTTTAAAGTTACCAATGGCAAAAGGAGAGATCCAGATTGACTTATTTAATGACATGGAAGGAAACATCACATGGGTCAGGACCTGAGAGCTATTAACAAAATAGTGATCCCTATCGCCCCTGTAATTACCTGACGCATACACAGGTGAAGGTATAAACATCTTTAATAGACTTCTCAGTATCAGATATGCAGTACATTATACGTTTAGTCTGCTGCATCTACTAAATGTAATAAACAAGTTCTTAACACTATAAAGCATGCACTAGGCGGGGTTATTACTAGTAAGCATTCTGATTGGCTAACATGCAATAGCCAATCTACATCCCTTCTCGTAGAAAGTGAAAAGCAACTACGGAGCTTGAACAATATGCTGAGGGAATATAGTAGAGTTAAAGAAAATCGCCATATCTAGTGGGTGGCCTACTACCCGCCTCACCCCCCGGTTACAACAGGAGACGTAAGGGCAGATCGACGCGGGGAGTGTTTGGTATTATTCGCAACAAGTGATGGGATGGCTGCAACAGGCGTCGGTGTAAACACGAATGGTGGAGCATCAGGACCCGCAGGCGCCGGATGCGGTTCCTTCACTGGAAGGAGATAGGAGATAATAGATAATAGACAAAAGACAATAGACAATCGACAATAGGTGCAGGAGTAGGCCATTCTAGCCAGCACCGCCATTCAATGTGACCATGGCTGATCATCCCCAATCAGTACCCCGTTCCTGCCTTCTTTCCATATCCCCTGACTCCGCTATTATTAAGAGCCGTATCTGGCTCTCTCTTGAAAGCATTCAGAGAACCTGCCTCCACCGCCCTCTGAGGCAGAGAATTCCACAGACTCACCACTCTCTGTGAGAAAAAGTGTTTCCTCATCTCCGTTCTAAATGGCTTACTCCTTATTCTTAAACTGTGGCCCCTGGTTCTGGATGTTGACAGTTGCGTCTGTAGAGGACACCATCCACTTCGACCAGGTAGGAGCGTGGTTCCTTTGAGGGGCCATGAATGTGCCCAAGTCTGGTATGTCCCTTGTCGGTTTGTAGGCGTACCACTTGTCCTTGTATTAGTGGTTTAAGCGGCTTGATGGTCTTGTCATAAAATCGCTTTTGCGTGTCGCGTTTAAATTGCACTCGCTTTTGTATCGCGGTGGGTGAGCGCAAGTGCGGCTGCAGCTGTTGCTTGGAGACAGGCAGTGGTGGACGCGTCTGGCGAGACATTAGCCGCTGGGCGGGGGAGCCGAGAACGCTGTCCCTTGAAATGTTCCGCAGGTTGAGTAGGTCCAGATGGACGTCGAATTTTGCTAGGTAGGAACGCTCCATGAGTTGTTTAACGCTACAAAAAGCACGCTCGGCAGGTCCGTTGGACAGCGGGTATTCTGGGCTGCTGGTGCCGTGTTGAAAGTTCCACCGTTTGGCAAAGTTCTTAAATGCCTGACTGGTGAATTGCCTTCCATTGTCAGTTTGTAGGCGGACAGGTGACCCATGTACGGACAGATGGACTTGTAGTTTCTGGATCACTGTCTCGGGGGAGATCGTTGGAATCAGGTCTATTTCGAACCAGCCTGAGTAGGAGTCCACCAAGACAAGGTGGTGTTTCCCATGCCAATCAAAGATGTCGGCGGCCAGTGAAGACCATGAAAGGGAGGGAGCTGGCTGAGGCAGGAGGGCTGCTTCTGCTGGTGTGGTGTTAGGCTGTTAGGCAGATAGCGCACGATTCGGTATTTTCACGTATGAACCTTGTCATCTCGGGCCAGTAGAACATGTTTTAGAGTGGCCTCCGTGCCGGGGTGGCCTCTGTGAATGTCATCGTAGTACTTGCCCCGTAGAGTGGGAAGGATAACTGCCTTGTGGCCTTTGACGATTATCCTGTCCTGTAGCACTAGTTCGTCACGAACCAGGAAGTAGGGTCGTATTTCGAGCGGGGTGTTTGACTGTTCATGGGGCCATCCGTTCCTTATGACAGTAGTTAGCACAAACGAGACCTTCAGGATTGAGAATTTGTCTTGTTCGATTGGGTGACGTTCGCTGGTAGTGCGCGGGGCTCTGGAAAGCGTGTCTGCTATGTGCATGTCTTTACCTATCTTGTATACGATGCGGAAGTTGAAACGCTGCAGCTGCATCATCATGCATTGTAGACGAGCTGGGGCAGCGTGGATGGGCTTATTCAGAATCGTGACCAGGGGCTGATGACCAGTCTCAACAGTGATAGTTTTGCCAAAAATGAAGTCCTTGAATTTCGAACAGGCAAAAACTACGGCGAGCAGCTCCTTTTCAATTTATGCATTGCGTTGTTCAGTGTCTGTTAGGGTTCGTGATGCATAGGAGATAGGCATCACATCGCCGTCAGTGGTTGTCTGTAGGCACGTTGCACCTAGCCCGTACGGGGATGCCTCGCAGGTGATGGTGATCGGCAGCTTCAGGTTAAAGTACGCCAGTGTTGGTGCGCTGGCTAGCTGGAGCTTAAGTGTGTCGAAGACCCGTTGGTGCTGTGGGTACCAGGACCATGCTGTGCCTTTGTGAGTCAGTTGTCGCAGGGGGGCAGACAGATCGCTGAGGTTGGGAATAAATTTACCCAGTTAGTTCACCGTACCGAGGAATCGTTGCAAGCTGGTGACGTCGGTGGGAACTGTCAGTTCGTTGATGGCTGGAGTCTTGAGCGAATCAGGTTTCAAACCATTTATGGTGAACACATGGCTGACGTTGGTGACCTCCGGAACCCGGAATCTGCACTTGAGTTTGAGGTTAATGTCTCAGGTCACATAACTCTCTAAATTTTCTGAATAGAACGGTTGGATTGTCGATGGTCTCTGCAGGCACTAGGACCTGGTCATTAGCGTAGTTGATAGCTGGTCGAAGTTGTCGGCACGAATCATTGCCTCTGGACCCGCCAGATTGGTAGCGATGCCTTCAGATCATCGGGGTCATTTCGATGAACGATGCGAATATAGTGAGCATAGTCACGTTCAAACATGCGCCATCGCTCGGTTATGTCGGAGTCAAAAACAAGGGGATTCGGCTTGCGACAGGAGTTGGCCATAATGGTGAAAAATTACAAAGTAAAACTGATAAAGAAAATAAATTGCGGTAACAAACGGAGTGGGTTAGAACCACTTGTCTGACACCATGTAATTACCTGACTCGTACACAGGTGAAGGTATAAACATCTTTAATAGACTTTAATCAGATATGCAGTACATTATACGTTCAGTCTGCTGTTTCTGCTAAATGTAATAAACGAGTTCTTAACACTATAAAGCATGCACTTGGCGGGGTTATTACTAGTAAGCATTCTGATTGGCTAACATGGAATAGCCAATCTACAGCCCCCTTAGTATCAAAGGGGTTTGCGACTGGGGTCTTGGTTCAAGAACAAGGATAGGGGAAAAGACCGGTAGCCTTTTATTCTGTGGCATTACCAGCTGTAGTAAATAGCATGGCAGTCTGCTTACGAGCTGTAGCGGCAACAGCTAGAATGATAGAAAAATCAATCCCCATCGTTCTTGATCAATCACGTGTAGTGACTGTTCCTCATGTTATTATTGAACTCAGCAGTTACACAGCATTTCACAGCTGCTAGAAGAACAGGATATTAAGTCCTTTTATCAAATCCTAACTATACTTACCAGCGATCGTCTGCTGTAAACACAGCTACCTCTGTACCACTGCCAGAAGAAGGATGTGACCATGATTGTCTATTGCTTGTAGAAGCCGCTGCCACTGCCCGACTGGACTTACAACGTCATCCGATTGATAATCCTGATCTGGTCCTATTTACTGATGGCTCTTCACACCGACCTGGCGATGACAGATTGTTAGCAGGATATGCAGTGGTCATGCCGCACCAAGTGCTGGAGGCATATGCGTTCCCATCCGGAACGTCTGCTTAGGCAGCTGAGCTGTATGCCCTGACACGTGCCTGCATATTAGCAAAAGATAAAAGTGCTAATGTCTACACCGATTCTCGCTATACGTTTGGGGTCGCTCATTACTTTGGGCAGTTATGGTAAAATAGAGGATTCATCACATCAACAGGAAAGTCAAGAGTCAAGAGTGTTTTATTGTCATATGTCCCAGATTGGACAATTAAATTCTTGCTTGCTGCAGCACAACAGAATATG